>JAGFMF010011659.1:5727073-5777739 GCA_019455555.1 Galemys pyrenaicus | reverse complement strand
ATGGTTACAGGTCTTATGTCTAAATCCTTAATCCATTTTGAGTTGATTTTTGTGCATGGTGAAAGGCAGTATTCTAGTTTCATTCTTTTGCATGTAGCTCAGCTGCTGTTTTAAGTGTCACTTATCTGGTGCTGTGCTGGAACATCTTGGCAGCTCTGGTGAGCATCTCCTGTTGTGTCTTCCTGCTGTCTTTATGAGTTGGAACCTGGCCTATAGTCTGACTGCCGCATGCTCCATGTTCCAGGTCCACATTGACGGGAAGACGCCATCTTGGGAATATTTGTGTTCAGGACTTGACAACACTGGACACAGCTTCAGGTGAGGTAAACTGCCACTTTGGCCTCAGTAACTCTTTGTTTTTCCCTGGTTTGTTAAATAAATCCCATTATTGTTGTTTTCTGAGCCTGAGTAATCTTGCAATTGTGTGTGTGGGTGAAGAAGTCAGTTGGTGACCAATAAACTATTTTGGTAATGCCCTTGCCAGTTTTAGTACTCCTTCATGCCCTTTATCAGTACCAGGCAATTAGGGCATCTTTATAGTCCAGCACCCTTCCAAATCACCTAAACTGTCCTTAACTTTTCACTCAGTCCACCTTGCTTTTCTTGAGGAAATACCAATAAAGGCTGATACCTAAGCTCCCTCCCTTCTTGTCTTCTGCCTCCTGACCAACCTGGCATATTTCCACAAGCGTGATGCAGAGGGGACTTCCTGTTTCAAGGGTCTAGAAGGATAATAAACTTTTTTTCTTAAATCTCCCTTTGTTCTCTTTGTGTCACTCCACCTGGTGGACCAATCATGAGCGAATATGGCTTCTGTAATGGATATCTGAAATGTGGTCATACAGGCAATTGACACAATCTGCATATGTGCAGCTACCAACCAGGAGCCACCACACTCTGGCAATTTTTTCTTATGCCTCCATTTCCTCTGAAATTAGTTTAGTTATTCCTGGCAAGTCAGCTGCCCCTCTGTTATTTCCTACATCTCGTAAGTTTGGGCAGTCATAGGATTGAAATTCTAGGTTAGCTCTGACTTAATTGTGTTGTGAAGTATTGACCTAATGGGAAAAATATTTTGTATTTTTACTTAACACTCTTTTATTTAACATTCATTGGAGCCAACATGTTTTCCATTAGGGTGACTTCAAGGAGAGAGGCAAGATATTCTCAGATGTCATTTCAGGGAATAATTTTATTTCTTAATTAAAGTTCTTTCTAAGTCTATTAGAACTGATTTTTTTATCTCCCATTTCTGCTTGTGGGAAAACTTTTGATACATAGATCTTTATTCTCAGGATGACAGCAGTGGCTTGTTTATGCCCCCTCCTGCAATATCTAGAAGTCATGATGAATAAATCAGCAAATATGTAAGTTAACGGAAGCAATTGTTAATTTTATTGGTATTCAATGTCTATGGCTATAAAGACCTGTGTACATTTCCAAATGATGGTTTTGCTATGTTTATCACTGATAACCAAATTTTAACATCTGGGAATTTCTTTTGTTTGTAGAAATCTGACTTGAATACTTAGGGACATTATAAATCTGAGATTTGGGAGATTAAGAGTTGGAGGATTTTGATCCAGGGGTATTATTCACCCCATGAGTGTAAAAAGTATCTTTTGTGGGAAGGAGAGGGAGAATAATGCCATTTACTTTAACTGGATCCCTGATGTTGGTCTTGAAGAAAAGTGGAGAAAGCAAAGGAAAGAGAACCATACAAATGTAGAGAACTGTAGAGAATCCCAACATCATGATTTTCTCAGAACACTATTTTTATTAGGATCTCAGAAATAAGGGCATTATATCTATGTCTGTGCCTATTTGTTCTTCCTGTAAAGGATGATACCTAATACTTCTTTGGAGCCAGCTTCATAAACATGGATTGAATTTACTGTGATTTCTGATGTAAATGGATGGTTAATCCAGACTAGAGAACATACACACTCACTTCAACAGCCTTCACATATATACATTTCAAATTGGAGCCAATAGACACTTAAGTCTGCCCATTAGAACAGGTATTTATAAGCACAAAATGTTCTGGGTTGGTCTCTGTGCCTTAAGCCACTAGGAAACTGAACCAGCTGGCACAGTTTACAAGATTTAGGCTGTAGGAGAATGATTTTGGTTCCTTTCCAATCTAAAAGAATTATCCTGCTGTTGAAAGTTGAAATATTGGACCAAATTATATTACCTAAGCTAAAATAAGCACCCCCAAGAATAGATAACTATATATATTAAGGTACATGTGTTATGCAAGAATTGAGACTCCTATTTCTTTATATTATGAATCAGCCTTAGAATCTCACCCAAAATAAATTCATTGTTGGTATGTTTTTGGGTATTCATTTTTATTGGTTGTTATATACTCCACTGGCACATTCCCAAAACTATTACCCTCTAAGATTAGAACTTCCAGAAACATCCCTGACAAAGTCATCAATATAAACAACACTTAAAAACAATAGATGTTTTTTATATAACAGTTATATATGTCGAGGTTGAAGCTTTGAAGGTTTAAAAAATAGTCCTTTATTCTTACAGGATGTTATTTGACCCACATGGCAACTCTTTAAAATACACAGGACAAATGCTGATATCCCCAGTTTTTAGAAGTATGCATTGTACCACTGACTTTTACAAAAACCTCTTCTAGCATCTGTTTTTGCTAACTGATATTTCAACAGGGTTTTTGCTCTTATGACAAAAGCCAAAAAGTGAACAAAAAATCTCAGCTTTTGTTTTGCAGCAGAATTCCAGAGACAGCAGCACTTGGAGCAGGATATTGGCTCACCAAACTCCCCAGGAACTACCCTCAGTAACTCAACTTCAAATGGAAGAGGATAAAGATGGTGTTAGAGAGATTTTGGTATCCCATGCCCAAGAACTGACAATGAAAAGCTGATACAATTGCAAGAGGGAAGGATAGGAGTCAAAACCAAACACAATAGCAAAAGACTGGAAAGGAAAGCCACCCAGAACCAAAAGTGAAACATTCTGTGAAACTTTCACTATGACTTGACAGAGCTACAATGATTACAGAAAAATCCAAGTTTAATTTTGAAAGGGCACGTAGGTTAGGGTAAGTTTGCAGGAAGTTTTTGGTGCCTTCAAAAAATTATACGTAAGAGGCTAGGCCTTCAAGCATACTGTCCTAATTCAAGCCTTCTACATCAGTCACATCAATCACAGCAGACAGCAAACCTTGACCTTCGACAGAGAGGCCGGCAGACAGAAGATGTAGATGTTAGTGACTTGACTTGCCTGATGGATTCGGATGATGACAAGATGTTAACAGATGACCCACTTCCTTTCTGTCCTGTATGCCTGTCCCCTCCCACTGCCTCAACCTCTGAATACTCAGCCTAACAAACCATCTCTGAGCATTCCAGTAAATGGGACTAGACTGTACATGCATTATTTCTACTTTATATAGTCTGTGTATTTATCATATCATTCCAGATTTTACTACCTTTTAGGTTTTATGAATTGTTTGGTATGATTTGGTAGGTTATTTTTTGGATCTAGGAATGCTTAACAATTTTTTCATATAAATTAATGGTAATTGGTCTTTGCTTTATGACATATTGGTTGATAAAAAGTTTCATGGGAATATCTGCTTTTGAATGTGGGTAAAACTATTATATAGTTTGCCCATTTTGTAGGTAATTGTTATGGCCAGTGTTTTTTGGGTGTATATTATCTGCAAGGCTCTAAGGAATTTCACAGACTGCTACAATTTCACAGTTTGTGAAATATATTTTATGCCTATATTTTGTGCAACATATATGTGTCTATCTAGTCAGCTAGCTAGCTAGCTAACTATCTTAACTAACTAAAGGTGGCTGCTTCCAGTTGACAAAATAAAAGTTTTTGCTATAAATGACTTGTTCAAAGTCACACCCCAATACCTGTATGCATAAACAAATAAAAATAAATATTTAGGGCCTCCTTGGTGGTGCAGCAGGTTGAGCACTACCGCACTGTAAAGCATCCTGGGCACAGCAGTGTGAGTTCAATCCCTAGCCAGGGAGGGGACCCAAAGGCACAGCAGACTTCTCCTGCCTTGCCTGCTGCTCCTCCCTTCAGCAGTGTGTTTCAGTAGGTGTGCCTGTTCTGCTCCCCACTCTGTCACTAGTGAATTCTCATACCTCCTGCGACTCAGGCCTATACCCCAGCTCGTGTATGCATAATAAATAAATCTTTAAAATAAATAAATATTTTTTTTTAAAAAAATCACACATATAGCAAAGGACAGAGGCCAGGACATGTTTCCATGTTTGCAAATTGCTATTACTAGAGAGCCTTTTTTGGAGATGCACAATTAGAGGCCTGCATGAAGAAAATTACAAGGAATAATTAGAATCCCAACAAATTAATTAACTTAATCCATAAAATTTAAGCTATTGCCTGAGACATGATCTATGTGACTGAAGGACCCAGGGTCTTGTCCCACCCTGCCCTCATGGTGAATGCCATCATAACTCCAACATGGCCCTTCCATGTGTCCCCTGCAGGTGGCAGCGGGAAGGCCAAAGTCTCTGGCAGACCCAGAAGGCAAAAAGGCAAGTCCTGATTCCCAGGCCTGGTGCCTGGAGACAGGCTGCCCTAAATCTCCTCCATACACTTGGACTGCCAGGTATGTTCTCCTCGAGACATTTAAAGAAAACAGTCATTTACTTCATTCAGGCTGCTGTTCAAATACCACCTTATCAGAAGTCATTCCTGACCACCTTAAAGAAAGGAGGAGTTCCATTTCCTTATCCTTTCTTCTTACCCTCATTTATTTTTCATTGTGGTACCTATTGCCTTTATCTCTACTCATTTGTTTGTGGACTGTTTTCCTCCCCGGGTATGTAAGCTATATGAAAGCAGGGACTTTGTTTTGTTCACAGATCCTACATCAGGTGCCTGCCACATGGTAGACATTCAATAAGTATTTATTGCTTAATTATAGTTATGTTAATTGCTCAGTTAGTAACTGTCTGGTTTCATATTCAAGTAAGCGTCTCTTCACCATGTCTTCCTCTTTATACCTGACTTTCTACATTCCACATCAAGGAAGATACAAATCTCATTATAAACACACATGGATTCTTAGGACATTCATATTTAAGCTAGAAATTTTCTGCACATTAAGACTGGTTCTTTTATCAGCATAATTTAACAAATGTTAACTGTTTATCTCCACCTGCTTTTGAATAAAAATAAGTCAGTAAGAGGGGGTAGCAATTTATCCAAGAAGTTTAAAGCCCAAGAAAGGTAAATATTGGTATTTGTGGATTTCCAAATACAGAATTATCGCACATACCTAAAACTAATAAAGTGTTAAAAGTCAATTAAATCTCAATATAAAGAAGGTATTAAAAATTAAGAGGGGCCTCCCTGGTGGAGCAAGGGGTTAAGCACTACACTATGAAGCAGCTGCAGTCACTGCAGAACTTGTTCGATCCCCTGTCAGGAAGGGGACCCACATGGTGCAGCAGATTTCTCCTGCCTCGCCCATTGCTCCCTTCAGCAGTGTATTACAGTCCATCTGCCTGCTCTGTTCTGTTTTCCACTGTCTCTCACCCCTCACACATCTGGCTTGCACCCCAGTTCTTCTATACATAAATAAACAATTCTTTTAAAAACTAAAAATTAAGAAAAAGAATTAAGTCTATCATTGTATGCAAGTAGAAAACTTTCCCATCTTTTTAAATGTCATTTCACTCATTAGCTGGTTTATGGCAAGTTTCTAGACATTTTCCTAGATTTCTCTTACCCTCATTCTCTACATTCATCTGCAAAATCCCTAAACCCTATTACATATATGTAAATATATTATATGTAATATATTAACTTAGCCTGAGACCATTTGCTTCTCATCAACTTCACCCCTCTATGTCCTAGTCTAAGGACAATGACACTGGGCTACCAGGAAAAATTCCAAAATGCATTCTTTGCTTTCTCATTTGCACCTGTTTCCCATTTAGCAGCCAGAGTGATTTTATAAAGATGTAAATGGTCACTTTCCTGCCTTAAAGTTTCAGTGGCTTCTTTTTTATGATTATTTTCTAAGTTATTACACTTAAAAAAATCCAAGCCCCTTACCCTGGCTTATAGGCACTTCTTGATTATCTGATCACCAAGGTAATGTGGCATTGCCCCCTTACCCAGGCATGCCAGTCATTTTCAACAAGCCCTTTCCAGTCCAGAAATATTTGAACTAGCAATCCCTTCTTGTGTTTAAGTCTCAGTTTAAGTTTTCCCTCTCTGGAGAGGCCTTCCCTGACTAATTCATTTTAACTAGTCCCTTCTCCCTGAAACCTGCATAATGATATAAACCACTGTTATTTCAATAAAAATGGGAAAAAATTAAGTGGTCCTCTCTCTTCCACCCAACTTCTGTTCTCTCTGGGGTGAATTGCCTTCACTTATTGTGTACTGTACAATTGCCATTTGATATCCTATGTTTATTGTTTATTTCCCTTTGTAGAATGTAAACTCCATGAAGACAAAGACTTTGTTTTATCAGCAAAGTTTATATCAGAGCCAAACACATAGTGGGCGCTCAGAAGCACTTTTCGGTAAATAGATAAATCTTTGTTTCAACTGGGATAGCTATGTAAGATCATAACAGTTTTCCTAATATGCTTTTAGGGACTCTGCCCCATCCATGTTTCCTAAACTAATAGCATTGCTTCAGCCCACAAAGAGGACCAATATGCTGGGGAAAAGATTACCCCAATTTCTCAGCAATCAAGATCTGGACACAGTTCATTAACTCAAAATCATCAGATAAAGGGGACATGAAAGACAGAGTACTCTTGAAATGAATAATTGTAATTCACGTTTACAGTTTGAGGGAGGGAGAAAGAAAACAATTCTTAAATAACAAACACTTTTGGAGAAGAAAATGTTAGAGAACATACATGTGGACGAAGCATGTCAAGGTGAGGAAATGAAACTAAATCAGAAGAAGGTAGGACAGAAAGAGCTCACACCTAGCTATGTGTTCACTGTTCCAGGCTTGGGCTACATGTCTTGCCTTGTAGATAAACACTAAGGAGGACAGCGTGATGAAATGAGGTAGAAAGGGAGCCAGAGAAAAGGAGTGGGGGAGCAAGACAAGAGACGAGAAAGAAGCTGAGAGAGAGAGAGAGAGAGAGAGAGAGAGAGAGAGAGAGAGAGAGAGAGAGAGAGAGAGAGAGAGAGAGAGAGAGAGAGAGCGCCAGAGGAGAGCAGCACAAAGCAGTCTCGGATCTAGCCGGAGCTGCAAGCGTTAAGGGGAGGCGGCGAGTGACGCGGTTTGCGTCTGGAGCGGCTCCTTGGAGTCCACAGCATCCACCGCCTGAGCCTCGCCTTCCTTTCTCCCTCTGCAGACACATCGAGACACACACACACAAAGCGACCCCTGGACCAGTGCGAGGGACCGACCCGCATCATGACCGAGACCACCAAGACACACGTTATCCTGCTTGCTTGCGGCAGCTTCAATCCCATTACCAAAGGGCACATTCAGATGTTCGGTGAGTCCTCCCGCCCACCCTCCGAGGCTGCTTCCGCCTCTCCTTTTCCCGGCACCTGTATGTTCCGGGCGCCTGAGCTAGAAGGCGTGTGTTCCTGCGAAGGGGTGAGTCGGCCGATCCGGCCTGTGGGAGGAGGTCTGCCCCTCTATTCCCGGCTCCGGGGAGGGGACGCAGCCTGCGCTCCCAAGGCGTCACTCTTTCAGTCCAGAGCCGGCTCTCCGTGGACCAAGGGGTTGGGGGAGGGGAGGGGCCGGAGGTGTGTGTCTGGGCTAGGCTGGGGGTCGAGGTTCCAGAACTGGTGCGATGCTCCGGCTACTTGGCTCCGGATGGGTACAGAGGTTCTGGCGCGGAGAGCGGAGGAGAGGAGTGGAAATAACGTGCTGTTTGTTTAGGATGGGCGGAAAGCTCAAAGGAGTTAAATAGTGTATGTGCCTCGGTTACACAAACACACACTCGCAAACAACACCTCAGGAACATGGCCGGAGCTTCAAGAAGATTAATTTATGGCCCGGTTGAGGGTTCGGGTGGCACAGGGACGAGTGTTTGAGGGGTTGTGGAACACCCGCTTCCCGCGAGGTAGACGACTGAGTGAATGGGGAGGGGTCCTTGGTCAGCGCGAGCTGCCCTGCTGGGACCTGCTGCCTAGGGTGGGGAGGCGGGGCGGCCGCTGCGGGCGGCCCTTGGCGAGCCGGTATTGATGGATGGGGCCCAAGTTGGCTGAGGCTCTGCCTAGGGAACGATGGCACCGGGAAGGCTTGCGGCGTGCGAGTGTGTGTGTGTGTGTGTGTGTGAGAGAGAGAGAGAGAGAGAGAGAGAAAGAGAGAGAGAGAGAGAGAGAGAGAGTTGAGGCAGAGGGAGGGTACAGCACAGCGTTTGTTTCTTGGCTTTGGGGCGTGGAGAGAGAGGCAGCGAGCGGGAGCTCCTGGCTATTGGTTTGGGATTCGTGAGGGTCAAGGAAAGGGTGATGGATGTCTGTCAGAGATCTCTGGCCACGGGTGGGTAAACGACGCGGCTTCACGCCTACTCGGGTAGGACCCAAAGGCACGGAGGTATGCTCGTTTAGACCCTGTAGGAGGGACATGGAGATCACTTAAGAAGCTTGTATCAAGGGAAAATGAGAATGTGGGGCTGTTTTTTCTGGCACTCGGGAACGAGACGGGGAGAACGACTGTGCTGGGGCTGTCTGGGGACTGGTTGGGAGGCCCGACCCCGGCAGCAAGACAGCTAGCAAGGCGCTATCCAGAGGTGGCAGTGCTGAAACGCGGAGCGCACGGGAACTGGCTGTGGGCACACGTGTTTATCCGGAGCCAGAGGACTGCGTGAGCCCTCCTAGGGTTGTTGAATGACAGCCACCTCATCCCGGTAAAGACTGGGCAAAAATTACTTAGACTAAAACTATTCTTTTCTTAAAAGGTGCGTTGAACAGTGTCTGTTTGTTTAAAATCTTATGAAAAGAATATATAACTACTTTGAGCAGAGGACAGGTCACGTTGGCATATTTGTATATCCAAGGACGGAGCCTGAGAGGTAGCCATTCCATCCTCATTATCTTTTTAGCTTTTCAGTGTTTTATTACAAGTTGATGCCAATTTACCCATTAATAAATACTTTTTTCAAGCATCAGGGTAGAACAGAGCATCTCATTATTTTCTAAAGGAATATTTACTTTCACTTTTTGGATTCCTGTGACTTCTCCCCGGTCTTCTTTTCCTCTATGTCCGTATTTCATCTAGCCGTTTTATGTTGATGCCCTTTATTCCTCTCAGTTACCCTAGCAAGCATGGACTTTTCTTTGGAACTTCTTGACTCTAGACTTCTCATAGGCACTCCTCTTTTCTTTTGGGGTTAACAATGCAGTTAATTCTGCTTGTTTTAGTTTGCAAGAAGGACAGGTTTAGGCTGAGAAACAAGAATTTCTGATCACAGCTTAAGAGAATTGGTAACATTGATAAAAACTTTTGTTATATCAGTGCTGACTTGCCCATTCTCTGGGAGTTTAGAAGATTGAAAATGTGGAAGTAGGAATGGTTTACAGTAGGGAGGTTTAGACATAAAATAGATAAAATGCACTGTTTGAAACTCATGACTATTTTATTTGATATTGGAACTGAAGAAGGAAGGAGAATATCTGTCAACAAAGCTTTTTGAGTGTTTATTATTTAAGTGTTAACCAGACAGCAACATGGAAAAGTGGATAGGATCTGCTCACTTTGACTTTAAGGAGCTTATAACTAATTAAGGAAATGTGAAAAGGAAAATGAACAAAAGCACAAAATACACATTAAACTATTTTTTTAGACTAGCTTTTGGGAATCTTTGAATTCTTCATTGCTTGTGTAATTTTCTTTTGTGGGGTGGTTCTGGTTTACAAAATCTTTAAGAGCACTTATTCTCTATCTTACAAATGAGAAAAAATGTTCAGAGACTAAATGACTTGTGTGACTTGGAAAGTGGGTGGGAGATTTGAGGCCAAAACCCCACATGTAAGATTCTTCTTGCAAAGTCATCTTTGCACTTTATCAAAGACAGGAAGAAATTTTCACTAGCCCTCTGAATAATTCCATGAACTTTGTTTCATTCCCACATGCACTACAGAGATTATAATTAAATTGGCCATCAACTAAATGAATTTCCTAAATATACATTTCCTTAAGAGTGCTTCCCTATCTTTATAAAAACCAGTGATCCATGAAATATTTCTCCTTTTAAATTACTCTTTTAAAAAGTCTCCCCCACAATATAAAAATAATTAATTTATAGAATTATAAACTTTTTAAAAGTACCTGAAATTTGTAGTAGAAAATATTTTAGAAGACTTAAGCAGAACCTTAAAGTTAGCTATTTCAGTAGAGCTTATGTATTTTATTTTATTTTTTTAAAGATTTATTTATTTATGCATACAAGCACTGGGGTACAGGCCAGAGGTGTGGGGGGTGAGAGGATTCACCACAGAGAGCGGGGAGCAGAACAGGCAGATCAACAAACAGAAGCACACTGCTGAGGGGAGCAGCGGGCGAGGCAGGAGAGGTCTGCCTTGCCATGTGGGTCCCCTCCCTGGCCGGAGGCAGGGATCGAACTCGTGCTGCGGTGGCTGCGGTTTGCTTCATAGTGCGCTGCTTAACCCACTGCGCCACCAGGGAGGCCCGAGCTTATGTATTTTAAAATCCAATTGCTTACTAAAGAAAAGAGGGCTATAAACAAAAAATATTCAGAATTAAAAACACTCTCCATCTCTGTAAGTAACACTTGTACAGTTCTCGATAGTTATAAAATTAGAATGATCTTTTCCCTTTACTTTAAAGGTGAGTTAATATCATTCTTATTTATGTCTATAGAAATACAAAGAAAAAATAGGAATGTAAATTCTTAGTTACTAAGTACATAGAGATTTAGGTTTCCGTATGACTTTCTTTGAATTTATATTTCCCTATTTGTCAATAAATCCACTATTGGGGAAATCAGATAACCTATTTTAAATAGAAAATAAGAAAGACGTTAACAGATTAGTTTTGCCATAAAAAATAAAGGAATTGGGGGTCCTGATCACCGTAGAAGTCATATTTTAAAATTTTTTATTTTTCTATTTTCTTACATTGCCTGTTTTTTATTTTTCCAAAGTAACTGGTTTTCTACTTCAAGATATTTTTGCTTTGAAACACTATGACTATGTCTTTTGAAAGAGACACTATCCACGTTTGTTCCTCTTAAAAAATAATGAAATTGACTCTATTTGTTGTAGATGCTACAACTAGAAATTGCAAGAAAAATGACAGGGAACTCTCAGAAATTGGCAAGTTGTTTAATGTTCTTGAAATGCCTTTTGAAAAGGTCAGTAGTCACAAGGTGGTACATTGTATTTTTGCATCACTATCTCATTTGATCCTACCTGGCAAAGTTACCTGGAAATTTTTATCTTTTTACAGATGACAAAGCAGAAGTCCAGGTGTGATTCATCTGGTTAAGACAGAATCAGTTTCCTGATATTTAGATTCTCTCATTTATCCAAAAATGCCTCTTAATTTCTTTAGTTGCAATGGCACCTGTAAAAGGAGGAGCCACCAGAACTTAATTATTGACAAAGGGTAATGAGAAATTTCTTTTTTTTTTTCTTGGCAACTTAGGCCACCAAGAAAATATACTCAAGAAAGATATCTGTTCCGAATAGCTTATGCTTATAATAGAAAGATTATTTCTTTTCTTATTATTCATATATTTTCCCATTTAATTGTGTCACTGAAATACTCCTTCCATCATTCCCTTTACTTCCTCCTCTTTCCCCACTCTTCTGTTACCACACAAGTGCCTATCCACTCTTCACATTTTAGCTCCAAATGTACTCCCTCAGAGAACTGTACTGACTCCTAAGTTAGATATGGTACCTTGACATTTAATTCCATATCACTTACACTTTCCATGTTATAGCTCTCATCTCATGATATAGTTCATGACTTCTTCCTGTGCTAGACCTTGAGTTCTATTAGGACAGAAAACATGCCTTGTTTCATCATTGATTTATTTAGCAGCATCTAGAATGGAGTAGGCTTTCTATTATAATACTAACTTCAAATAACAAGTCTTTACTCTATAATTGTTCTTAAATAAATAAAAATAATGAATATATGGAATATTTTTACATGGAAGAATCAGTCCTGGCCCAGGGCTGGGGTAGTGATCAGAGAGTCAAGACATATTAGAACAAAGAAAAGTTCAGGATTGCTCAAGGGGAAGGGGAGTGAGAGATAAGATTGGAAAGGTAGGCTTGTAAGTCATATTAAAGAAATTCTGTCTTACCCACGTAACAATGAGAAAAAAATTTCATGGTTTTTAAAGTAAGAGGATGTTATATAATAGCTTAAATTATGATTTAATTGTAATTGGAATATAGATTGGTAAATGACAAGAACAGAACTGTAGTAACTAGTTAGCTATTTATTTCAGTAACAGAGTTCAAATCAGAGAAGATAGTTAGTCACCTTGCCCAAGTTGGTGGTATTTGGGATGGGAGGGTGAGAGTATTTGAAAATATTTAGGAATTCAAAGAGCTTCTTATTTGGTTGTTTGCTGAGAGGATAATGACAAAGTCATCCAGGATAACTCATAGGTATCTCTCCAAGGTGGATGAATAAAGGACACCGGAAGAGAAGCAGGTTTGGCATTGGTAGGGAAAGTGAAGATTCACACTTCCTATTCTAATACTTTGGAAATACATAGTCTAACTAAGGACTGAGGACTCAGGACAGAAAGGAATGCATTATGTATTATATAACATAAGTGATTTTTGGTTTTTTTTTTTTTTAAACACTTAACACAAGATATTTTGGTTAAACAAAGGCATTTAAAATAGTCTTAAGATGAAGAGTGGGGTTATAGGAATTCATTTTATTTGTTAACCCTCTGTGGGATCTTGTACTGTGTTATTTATAAACATTATCTCCCTCCAGCCTCATAGCAGCTTTGTAAACTAGTAAGAGCCTTTATCATCACTTTATAAATGAGATAGCCTTTTTGGGAGGGATCTGAAAACTTGCACTAGATTACAAAAACAACAAAACTGACAAGGTGCTAAATGGGACCAACATTTCAGTGCTCACTTTGTGCTAGCCTTTATTGTAGGTATTCACTTTATTTTTTTAAAGATTTATTTACTTATGCATACAAGAGCTGGGGTATAGGTCAAAGGTAGGGGGGGCGGGGGTAATAGGAGTTACCAGAGACAGAGTGGGGAGCAAAACAGGCAGATCTACTGAAATACACTGCTGAGGGGAGCAGCAGGTGAGAGATGGAGAGGTTTGGTGGGTCAGGTGGGCGAGCTCCTTGGCCTGGGATCGAATTTATGCTGCAGTGGCTGCCAGCTTCATAGTGCTGAGACTAACTCCCTTGTGCCACCAGGGAGGCCCCTGTAGGAATTCACTATATAGAGAATTACTTAACTTTATTTATGGATCACATTTCCTATCTCAATATATATAAATTCAACATCCATGTACATACACAGTAGGAAGTTGTCTATTGTCAGAGGTTTTCCAGCGATAAGCATCCAATGACATGAAACACATTTACTTTTTTTGAATACAATTTGGCTTATAGCCTCAGAATTATTTTAGCTCAAAAAGATGTTCAGCAGTTTTCATGTCGTGACCAAAGCCATCCTGACATTGGCTTCCTCCTCCTTTTGTATTTTATAGTATTTCCCTGATCTATGAACTCTGCAGCCAAGGAAAGTGCTATAACCACTACCAGCACCATCATCTTCCCCATTATCATTCTAATAATGGAGTCGCTTTATTTGAGCTTCTTTAAACTCTACTACCATTAAACGGTTTTCCATTAAATCTATTGCACAGTGTCTTTAGTTCTGGACAAGTGAGCCAGCCAGGGACATTCTTGTAATTCTGGACATTAGGAGGTGAGAGGAAGAAGTAGAACAGAAGCAAGACTCAGAGGCTATCCCCTGGAAATAGTGACCACTAAATAGCATTTTTTCTGCTCTGTCTCCTACATGAAATTGTCTGCATGAAATTGTAGCCAAACTGCTGCATACACATTGACCTCATTTAATATTTAGCACACAGTTGTATGGTGAGTGAAGTGGAAGTATAGCCCCCAGATAAGACTAAATGCTCAGTTTTTCTCCTCTTGTAGTTGCTTAAGTTAAAATCTTAGGTTGATGCTTGGTCTTTCTCTTTTTGGATACACCATTTTGCAAATGTTTCTAGATATCTTTATCTTCCAAATATAAATAGAACCAACTACTTCTTTTATCTCTTTATTTTGAAGATTTTATTTTTTATTTTTGTGCAGGAGAACTGGGGTGTAGGCCAAAGATGTGAAGGGTGAGAGTAGTCTCCAGAGACAGAGTGGGGAACATTCTCAGGCAGATCTACTGAAATACACTGCTGAGGGGAAAAGCAGGTGAGACAGGAGAGGTCTGCTGTGCTGTGTGGGTCACCTCCCTGGCTGGGGATTGAATTCAGGCTGTTGTGATGGTATCATTGGTATAACCCTCAGGCCACCAGAGAGGCCCCCAACTACTTCTTGTCTGCAACCTGGGTATAACCACTGGTTTCTTTCATCTCAGTTATTGTATTTACCCTTGGTCCCAACTCTCCACAAAATAGCCAAAATGATCCTTTCAAAATGGAAGCCAAATCTAACTCAGATCATGTTGCTCTTTTGCTCACAATCCTCCAATGGTTTCCTCTCTCAGTCACAAAGCCATCCCAGTAACCTTCCAGGCCTCCATGGTCCACCACCTTTCTTCCCCACTCCATCCTCTGACATACCTTCCTCCACCTCATTCTCAGTCAGCCACACTGTCCTCCTTGCTTTGGCCTTAGAGTCTTTGTACCGAATGTTCCCTCTGCCTGGAATGCCTTGCCCTTCCTATCCCCATGTCAATTTGCTCTTTTCTCAAAGTCTTTGCTCAAATGTAACCATCTCTTCATTATCTACCTGACAGGTCAAATGTCCTGTCACATGATTGAAAAAATTTAATTAAATTTTTAAAGTAATTAAAGATAACAACTCACATTATGCTTAGCCCCTTTTCTTACTCTACGTAAATCTTTCCCCCATTTCATCAGCTATGAACAAAGCACGTTATGTCCTTATTTGTTGTGTTTATTGATTAACAGTTCATTAGTAAAAGTGAGCTCTTCAAGGGTAGAATTGACTTGCTAAGGTACATCAACAAATGTCTGTTGATGACTGAATGAATGGTTAGAATTACCGACTCTCCTGACTGCAAGACTGCATTCTTTCTGTGTCAAGAAATTTGGAGTCATGAGAGGACTCAGTGGCTGGAGATTAATTTGACAAATATTTGTGGAATCATCAATGTGCTCATGTGTGCTTGGCCTCAGGGACACAGTGATGACAGGCAACCTATTGGCCAAGCCCCAGGGGGTCATCCTCTATAGGGAAGAAAAAGGAAACATAGCAGCTCAAGTCAGAAGTGTTATAAAAGAGGTGAGAATGAGGTAAAGATGAGTGTGGGAGAGAAAGTCCTCACTGTAGGGAGGGTCCTCAGGGTAGGTATTAGTGAGAGAGAACAAGGAAGTAGGAGCTGCCATGGGCAGGAGAGAGAACAGCATTCTGAGAGGAAAGCAGGGATGTGTGAAGTCCCCAAATGACAATGGCATATTAGGGAACCTCCAGGAAGCTTACTGGATGACTGGAGGTGGTGGAGGCAGGGGAGATCAGGGCTTAGAGACCAGAAAATGGGTTGGGAGATGGGTGGTGCCAGAGACTTCAGACTCTCCCTAGAATTTTTAGTTGTCCCTTAAATGGGGAGGGGCAGAGGATGCCTTTCAGGTATACCCAACTCTTTCATCTCAAATGCCAATTTCTCTTATGAGGGATCTGCCACCCTGATTTTTTTTAACATCTTAAATTATTATTTCTGTGTCACTTTTTGAAAGAAGGAGGGTTTTCCATTTTTAGAGTGATTTTATTTAAAATATTTTCTGAAATGGAACAATTAAGCATTTTAGAAGTTATAGCTTCTAAAGGAATCAGTATGTGACAGATTAAGTTGCTGTGTACAAAATGAGCCAACAACGGAATAAACAACCACTTGCTTAATGCGAAGTTCTCTCACCTCTTCTGCTCTTCCAGAGTTGGGCCCCAGTTGTTCAAGCATTCTCAGATCTGGTGAATTCAGTTCACTGTTATTTTATCTTGCATGCATAGAGTTTGGATCATGTGCCTGCTCTCTTTTCCACAGGCTTAATTGTATCAAGAATCAGTTCCATGCAGATCCTTTTATTTGATACATGCTTTTAGTTCTAATCCTTGCAGGAGGTCTTGAATAAGTATACATCTGTCTGTTCTTGCTATAAAATTATGGTTTTGCATGACTTTGAAATTTATTATTGTATCATCCTCAAGCTTCAAATAAGTGACATTCCTCTGTGCATGTGTGTGTGCGCCTGCATGTGTGTGGCAGGGTAGGGGGGAGTCAGTTTTCAATTCTTTATACTTAGGCATTTTTCTAACCCTTCATCTTGGTACCCACAGAGAGGTGGAATACTCCGTTCATGGAGCATGAAGATGAGACACATCAATAACTATTCATATTTCTCTTGAAATATTTATGTACTGATAAATATTTAGCTGTGTGTGGTTCATCACACCGAACACAAGATATTTAAAATGTTTTCCTTTTTAACTTAGAGACGGACATCCATTATAAATTAAAATTAAGAAAGATAATAAAATATATACATATAAATCCAAGTCATAATTGCTTCATTTACCATAAACCAATCTTGCTAAAAAAAAAAAAAAACCAATCTTGCTAAACACAGTTGAAGTTATTTACTTGTTATGCCCCAGGGAATCAAGTTTATAGATAATATATGATGCTCTCATGCTGTGAATATGTTAATAAAGACTGGGTAAGTGTCCCAGCTTTTCCTATGACTTCACTATTTCTCTTTTTATGGAAATTAACAAACTGAATTGCTATTGATTTAAGAATATGCTTAATCTCCTTCCTTTTCTCATCTGTCAGTGGGGTGACTGACAAGACCCAAGGATTAGCAAACCGTGGCCCCTGAATTAATTGCAACCTGCTGTAGTTTTTGTAAGGCCAGTAAGCTGAGATGACTTACATTTTTAAATGGTTAGAAAAACTTGAAAGCAGAATATTTTGTGACACACGAACATTTCATCAAGTTATGATTTTAGTATTCATGAGTCAAATCTTATTGTCACATCACCACACCTATTCAGGCATATATTATCTCTAGTTGTTTTGACATACACCAGCAGGGTTGAAAAGGGGACACAGAACCTTAAGGACTGCCAATCCTGAAACATTTACTATCTGGCCATTTGCAGAACAATTTTGCCTCCTCCTCATACAACCTTTCTCTGGTGATGGGGATTGGGAGCAAATCTAAAGGGTTCTAAAAAATACAAAATACAACTGAAGTTCATTATCCAAGCAAACTCTTTAATGAACAATTTTAAGTCTAACCTAAATCTCTAAAAAGACTCATTTAAGCAGCAAATGTAGTTTCAAGTTCATAATTGTAATTTTTCTGGCTGACTGAGTGAATGACTGTTCACAATAGCGATGATTTTCTGGTGTGTTCGGTTAACGTTCTACTTTGATTAGCCCCTCTGGCTAATGTCGGACATTTATCTGCTCTTGATCATTATATACATTCTTCCAGAACATCTTTTTCCTGATTCACATTTACCTCCTTTAAAACTAATATTTTATAGACCTTATATTTGAAGACTTAAAAAATTAGCACATCAATTGCCTCAGGCTTTCCCAGGCTGCTCTTGGAGGCACATCCCATTTTTTTTTCTGCAGCATCTCACCTCCCTTTGAACTCTGATAGCACTTGGTTTTTACCTCTCTTATAGCACTTAGCACATTGTGCCGTGGGCTGTAGCTATTTCTGTCTCATTTCATATTCTCTATCACACTGAATCCCTTGCCAGGGATACAGGGCTTTTTCTTTCTCCTCATGTGCCCAGCACAGTGCTCCAGGCACATGT
Source organism: Galemys pyrenaicus (assembly GCA_019455555.1). Lineage (NCBI taxonomy): Eukaryota > Metazoa > Chordata > Mammalia > Eulipotyphla > Talpidae > Galemys > Galemys pyrenaicus. The sequence goes on along the minus strand of JAGFMF010011659.1, from coordinate 5,759,710 downwards.
CTGAGTCATTGAACAGTTAATGTCAACAGGCAGTATGAGGAGCACCCTGGGCCCCCCAAACCTGCTTGCTTTGAATGGGTTCTGCCACCCGTCACATGAAGACAAAATAATCTTAGTGCAGAAGACCTTCAATAGAAAAGAACTAATACAATTTAGTGTGCAATAGACAGAAAAGAAAAAAATATAGCTAAAATAGGGCCTCCCTGGTGGCCCAGCGGGTTGAGCTCCGCACTGTGAGGCATCCTCAGCACAGCACAGGGAGGGGACCCACATGGCGTGGCAGACCTCTTCTGCCTTGCCCGCTGCTCCCCTCAGCAGTGTGTTTCAGTCAGTCTGCCTGTTCTGCTCCCCACTCTGTCTCTGGTGAATCCTCTCACCTCCCACACCTCTGGCCTGTACACCAGCTCTTGTATGCCTAACTAAATACATATTTTAGAAAATAATAAAATAAAATAGTTTCCACATGAAACACCCAAAGTTACCCATCCCCTTGTGGGTAAATGCCCAGCCCAACAGCACTGATCCAATGCAGAGCCACTGAGGCCTGAAAGCCAGTCACAAGTCTAAGGTACCTTCTGCCAGGGAACCACAGGAAAGAGGCAGAGGTAAGTCCAGAAGGAAAGGAGTAAAATCAAAGTACAAGTCAAAACAAAGGTTGCCATTGTCAGCCTCCCCATGGGTCTCTCCATTTCTGTCTTTCAAGTGTCTCCTTCCGTGTCCCCCTAGTTGTTGGTACAAGTTGAAGGCTGAGAAGCAAGTGCCGCTTCTTCACATGTGTCTCTGCTCCAGATGCCTCTTCCAGGTTTTCTGTCCAGTCTCCTTCCTTCTTTTTTTCAGTCTTTTCTAGTTTCTCCGCAATGCTCAGCTCCTCCCTTCCTTGGGTAGTGCAAGAATTTTGGAACCTCACTTTTCTATGGATATCACACTATTCCATTAGGACTATTTAGACTTTCAAAGTACTGGCAGAGTTGATCAGAAATCAGACAGGCATGAGGGAACCAGGATAGGCAGGAAAACAGGGATTTAAGTAAAACAGAGTCAGAAAACAGGACAAATACCAATAGCAAACACTAGCGATTTCAAACCTGAGGTGATTGTCGCCTCAAGAAGGGAGACTCCTGTGTGCATTCCCAGAACCACAGTGGGACCCTGCAGTTGTGTGGGAGCTACTGAGTACATACCATAGCAGAAGAGAACAATGTAAGATATGGCCCTGGACATTTCATGATGCACGGTCCACCTAGAAATGAGGCGAAGGTAGGTTTGAAGATGGCAGAGGAGTTCAGTTTTATTATTTATTCACAATTTGAAAAAGATTTATATACATGGCACCTAGTGAATAGAAACATTGCAAGTTAGTTCCTTCAATGCATTCAGTTCCAAAGCAGCCAAACAGCACTCAGCACAGTTTTGCTTTCTTAAAGACTGTTTCTTCTATTTGGCTGACATTGGGCTTCCTGAGACATTAATGTGTTGGCCTTTGTTCATTTCCTCGTGATCCATGGAACAGGTCTAAAAGATAATCTTCCACTTGCTAGACACTGAGTGGTTGAAGACCATGCTCAGTCTTCTGTACTCAGTCTTGAGACTCCTTCTGGACCTCCATAGCTGTCTCCATAACATCCTGGTTTATCGTCCTTGAACACAGTCCCATTGTCGATATTCTTCAAAGGCTGTGTCCAGTTCATGATGCAGGGTTCTGATGGGCCCAGTTGATGAAGTGAAACAGGATGGGGTCTCTCTTCCTGCCCCATAAGATAAGCATTCCTATATATTACATTTAACAAGTTTGTCTTCTTGAAGTCTGAGGAAAAGGAAGGACAGTCCTAGGAAGATAATAAAGAAGTTAAACAGCAAGTGTTAACAAAGTAAACTGGATTCTACCTAAATCTCCATATGTCTGCATCAAAAAGACACGCTGACCCTTCCTATCTTCCCTTTTGCAGACCCTTGCCCATTTTTTTTTTAACTCCTTTGTATGCTTTTGTATGTGCCAAAGAGCAGGACAGTGGTCTTTTTTTTTTTTTGTAAAGATTTATTTATTTATGCATACAAGAGCTGGGGTACAGGCCAGAGTTGCGGGAGGCCAGAGGATCCACCAGAGACAGAGCGGGGAGCAGAACAGGCAGGCAGACTGAAACACACTGCTGAGGGGAGCAGTGGGCGAGGCAGGAGAGGTCTGCTATGCCATGTGGGTCCCCTCCCTGGCTGGTGTCAGGGATGGAATTCGTGCCGCAGTGGCTGCGGTTTGCTTCATAATGCGTTGCTTAACTCACTGCACCACCAGGGAGGCCCGACAGTGGTCTTGTAGACAAGAGTCTGCTGCCCTCCTTAGTTTGTCAACAAATTAAACTACTTTCCTTCTTCTCAAACTCTGTTTCCTTTTATTCGCTGAGGGAAACTGAGACTAGCGTTCAGTATCACTGTGCGTGCTAGCTTGTTATTACTGAATTTAGCTTAGTGATATTCCTTTTATTTGTGACACTCTGTCTCTCTCTAATGGAATCAGGTTAGGCAAACTGTAGTTACCTACATGATAAATGTTTGGACTTTCTGAATAATAAGTAAGTTTGGTGGACTAAGATGCTAAACTCCTTCCATTTTTAAAAAAAAACTGACAGGTTAAAAAAAAGCAGTAACTGGCTGTATCACCAACAAGTGGTATCTTCTGGAACTGTTCAGGTCAAAGCACATGTTTTTCTGAGCTGACATCCCCTGGAAGTGACATCCCACCTTTGGAATAAGAAAGAAACTTTGCAGGTTCCTAGACTGGGGTGAGTGTGGAGAAGGCTGAGACTAGTGGTCTTTGAATTATTGAATTACCCAGTTTCTTGATATTTTACTGCAGAGACTGTAATCATTTTTTTTAGATTTATTTTTATTTATTTATGCATATAAGAACTGGCGTGTAGACCAGAGGTGAAGGGGCGGGGAGCGAGAAGATTCACCAGAGACAGAGTGGGGAGTGGGAAGCAGAACAGGTGGATCTACTGAAATACACTGCTGAGGGAAGCAGTGGGTGAGGCAGGAGAGGTCTGCTGCGCCATGTGGGTCCCCTCTCTGGCCGAGGGATTGAATTCATGTCACAGTGGTGAATGATAGCTTGATAGCACTGAGACTTTAACCCCTGTACCACAAGGGAGGGCCAGAGGCTGTTATTTTTAAAATAAGCTCAGTTGAGAATGTCAAATCAACTCCTGTACAAATTTCAAAGTCCAGTTGGAGCTGAACTCTGAACTTTCTTCCTATTTTGTTCAGGTCCTCCCTTCACAGTCATACCTTTGGCATTGCCCCAGTTCCAGGGCTACCACAGAATGGCAAAAATGCCCTGTAATCTGCCTTCGCCTCCTTGTTCCAGCAGAGGTGGGAAGTGTCAAATTTAAATTATGGGGGGTTGGAATCTTCTGAACTAAATTTTAGACAACTTATTGTTTCAGGATGAGATCCTTTCGGCGAGGGCATCATTTCTTCTCTGTCTAGTTGGCCTCCATTTTCAGACTGGATCTTTCTCTCCCTTGTTTCAGGATTGTTTGCTTAATAGTGTGAGTTACAGGTGGGCTTGTGTGGGAAAAATGCTTCATCTCCATCTTTGAGCACATATAATAATGTCTCCATTTCAGTCAACAACAGGTGACAATTTAGCACCAACATTGTCTTTTATTTTTTAAGATTGATTTATTTATGCATACAAGAGCTGGTGTACAGGCCAGAGCAGAAGTGCTGTGTGGGGGAGGGAGTGGGTGGGAAGGATTCACCAGAGACAGAGTGGGGAGCAGAACAGGCAGACTGACTGAAACACACTGCTGAGGGGAGCAGCGGGTGAGGCAGAAGATGTCTGCTGCACCATGTGTCACCTCCCTGGCTGGGGATCGAACTTGTGCTGCAGTGACTGTGGATGCTTCATAGTGCAGTGCTTAATACCTGTGCCACCCGGGAATTTATAGCCTTTCACCTCTTCCTCTGTTCAGGTGGGGTCTCTGAGTCTCCACTCCAGAGTGAAACTCTTACTGGACATAATGGTCATTTTTCCCTGACATACAACTTTGGGCTTTTCATCTCTGGGTGTGGTATGTATTAGAAGATGTTATATCCCAACCTGGGGCCCCTGAACAACTGGGTTTCTCATAATTAGAAAAGGTTTCTGGGAATTGTTTCCATTATTTCTAAGCATAAGTTTTCCCCCGATATGGCACAGTGTCAAGTTTCAGGTTTTGTGTTTGAATTATTATTTTGACGTTTGGGGAGGTAAACTTAGGTGGATCAGGAGTCCTGATTGGCACTGTAACAGGGTGGTCCTGTAACAGGGTGGTCCCCAGGAAAGGGGGAAGTTCCAGAATCCCATTTCTGCCCTAAGTGGGTAGAGCTGAGCAGGGAAAGAAGATTCTGCAGAGAGGAGGACAGAAGGAAGGAAGGAAGAAGGAAGCAGGATGGAGAGCAGCAAGAAGACCTGGAGGAGGCACGTGGAGCAGAGCCACATGGGAAGAAACTGCACTTGCTTTTTGGTCTTGGACTGGTTGGAACAGATGTGGGTGAGAGACCCATGGGGAGGTTAGCAATGGCAGCTTTCATCTTGATTTTGATTTTGCTCTTTTCCTCCCAGATTTGTCTGACTCTTTCTGACCCTTTTCTATGGGTCTCTACGGAAAGGTCCTTTAGACGTGTGGCAGGTTTTTGGGCCTTGCTTTGGGCCAATCCCATTTGGCTGGACTTTTACCCTCAAGGAGATGGGTAACTTTGGATGCTTAACTTAATAACTATGTTCTTTGTCCATTCTGTATTGTACCCTAATTGCATTAAAGTACCTTTTCATTAAAGATTTTATATGTTTGTCTTAATGCGGGGGATGGCAGAACCCATTCAGAGAGGGCAGGTTTGGGGTTTCTGGGGTGCTCCTCTCCTTGCCCTGTAACAGTCCCAGGAAAAGAGGAGGTTTCAGGTTCCCATCCCCACCCAAGGGAAGGTGGTGCTGAGCAGATGAGGAGAAGTTGGAGAGGAGACTGGGGAAGGAAGGAAGCGGCATGGAGGGCAAGGAGACCTGGAGGAGGCACACCGGGCAGAGGCATGTCAAGAAACTGCACTTGCTTCTTGGTCCTGGGCTGGTTGAAACAGGTCCTGGACTGATTGACCCATGGGGAGGTTGAAAATGGCAGCTTTGATGTTGATTTTTATTTTGCTCTTTTTCTTCCAGACTTGTCTGGCTGTTTCTGACCCTTTCCTATAGGTCCCCACCAGAAGGTGCCCTGCACTTGTGGCAGACTTTTGGGCCTCAGAGCTTCTGCTTTGGGTCAACTTTGTTTAGCTGAGCATTTACCCATGAGGAGATGGGTAACTTTGGGTGCTTGATTTGGAAGCTATATTCTTCCCCACTTCCCCCCTTTTCTACATTGCAGACTAATTGTATTAAAGTTCCTTTCCACTGAAGGTCCTACACACTAGAGAATGTTTTGTCTTGATGCAACAGATGGCAGAACCTATTTAGAGCAGGCAGGTTTGGGGGTGCCCCTCACCCTGTTCTCTAACTGTACAATAGGAGTCTTGGATGAACAAAAAAATTTAGAAAATGTTTTTTTCCATTTTTTTTTATGAGAGGAGGAAAATAATTAGACATACTTTGTTTAATGTCAAGGTTGGCTTCCACATTTGTATTCTGAACCTCTATTTGGCCTGACTTAAACTTATGTAGAAAATAAAATGAAATCCTTCTACTGGTTCCTTAAGCCTTCCCTTGTGCTCTTCATTTTAAATCAACTTTTCAAAGTATTGTCATGCAGTTTTGTTATCATTTGCATTTAAATGTAGTGAATAAAGATCTCCCTGCAGAACCTTTAGGGAATATTTTAGCTCAATATTCCAGTTTGCCCAGTAAAATTGCATGGCTCTGAATAGTCATAAAAGAGGCTTGAGTGACTTCTGTGGAATTTGCTTTCCCTGGCTACCCTTGTTTTGTTAAGGTTGGTTCTTCCTGGTTTCTTTTGTGGTCTTATTTCATTTTTAACAGTGATGGCAAAGGAATGAGGAGCGGATGAGGACTACTCTGAGTGGGGCCTCCCTTCATGGCCAGGGGGTGTTGGTTTTTTTCTGGCTCTGTTACCCTGCCTTTGCTTCCAGCCCCATTCAATACAATCCACAGTAACTGACACATATATATTCCTTTCAGATGCAAATTGGTTTATTTCTGTCTTTTGTGATTAAGAACAGTTTTTTGTTGTTCCAAGAAATGCAGCAACAATGTGTTTCTGAGGTCCGAAAGTCAGGGAAAGGGGAAAAGAATGAGAGATGACATTGTTTATGAGGAGTCTTTTTATTCTTGTTGAGGTTAGCTTTGAGGTGAAGTCCAAACTTTAGAAATGAAAAGGATAGAGAAGAAACAAACAAACAAAAAACACCCTACTTGGTAGCTTCCTTTCCCTTCCCTCTCCACAGCTTGAATTACACCCCAGAGGGTACCTGCTTTTGTTACAGGGCAACCCTAATATAAAATGGGTTTGCTTGACTGGGTTTTTACTCGCGTGCTTGAATTGCACTTATAATGTCCTAACTGCAGGCACACACAATAAAGGTTAATAAAGGGTTTTATTTACAAGGGAAGGAGAAATAGCGTAGTGAATAACACAGGGGGAAGAGAGGGATACAGATTTGTAAATATCCTACCAGTTCCTTGGAGCTGGAACCCAACGGTGCGCTGAGAGCTGACTCCCAAGAGAGAGAGCCCCCAAGGCCCACATGTCTGCTTTTATATTCAGCCTGGCTGCTTAACTCCACCCCCTCAGGTCCCAGTGATCCGTTCTTCAGTAATGACCTTATGGGATTTGTAGTCTTTGGATCTTGTAGGTCTGGAATGGGGGTCGAAGTCCATAACTTATTTGTATAATTCATTCAGGAGGGTCTTTTCCCCTAACACTTTGAGGCCCTTGTGGGAAGTGGAGCTAGCCTTAGTTAGACTCTTATTTCAGGGGTGAGGCAGCGACTTGACATCCCAGCTCCATGGAAATTTTCTGACCTGTGTTTGCAGCCAACTGTGTTCATCCTCTCTCATAAACAGTCACTGTAAACTAACATAAAGCTAACTTTGAACACTTACTTTGTGTTAGGCACTGTGTGCTTGTCTTACATGACCTCATGCAATACTTACAGTCATCCCTTTATCATTCTTACTCAGTTAATGATCACAGAGAGTAATTTGTATCAAGCCACATAGCAAGTGCCTGAGGAACAGAAATGTGGAACCATATGCTCTGATTTAGAGGCGCCTATTTTAACAACTTGCTCATTTGTTATATGCAAAGGGACCCTCAGCACCTTGTTAGGGACCTTGAGGATGCAGAACCAGGGGCCATCTTTCATTCACCAACACTAGCATCTAGCTAATGTGCCAGTGCCAGGGTTTGTGTACAGAGCTGGCACTGCTCTGAAGACCTTGCCCAAGGCAGTCAGTTGTGGAAGGGCCAGCAGATTCTGCAGATCACCAAGGAAATCTATAAATAAGTCCAGAACCAGGAGCCACTGGATGGGTAAAGGCAAAGAGGAAACTTCTCCCACCCCTCTGGTTTCTTTTTGGGTTGGTCTAGCAATCAAATTAACATCAGACATGTTAGTAAGGGGAGAAAAATTAGTAGGAAGATAAAATGTGATTACCGATGCATGAAAAGTTCACATGATGTAAATGCTACAGTAAATGGGGCAAAATGAGGGTATCAATTCTGAGACAAGGAAGTGGATAGGAGCCTAGGGCTACTTCAAGAGGGGAGGGGAGTTCACATTACCAAGACCTGATGCTCTTGTAATTAGGTTTGCCCTGCCACATAGATAGGCTTCTCTGATAGACAACTTATTTCTGATTTAAAAAAAAAAATCTTAATTCTGGGCAAGATCCCCAATCTTCACTCTTCTAGATAGCTAAGGGAGTCATGGAAGTTTCTCATGAGCTTGCAGGGTCTCAGCTGACCTTAGCTTAAAGTAATCTATATGCCAAAAATTACTTGGGAAAGCCTGTTCTTGAGGAAGTCATTTCTTCACGGGAAATAGAACTAGAGTGGGAGCAAATCGAGAATGGTCCCAGATGACACTTATCCACGATGAGGCAGCCACACTCACCTTTTTGCTGATGTAAAAGAACAGGGACAGAGCAGACAAATGCAAGTATAAAGTTCTCTCCAGTTTTACATTGTTGTTGGCAAGCGTGTCTACAGATGATTCAGAAACTTCCCTCCCCTAATGCACCATAAAAGGAATACAATGACACTAACCCTACTGGGTGGCTGGGAAAGATTTTATGAAACGTCATGAACATATTGTCATGGGACCGCTTTCAACTATCTGTGTCTCACCTTGGGCCTCAGTACATTACTGCACCCCCTAAAATTACAGATCCATTCCCTCAGTACTGATGAATGATGTTGGTTTTTCTAAACATTTTATGAAAAGATGGTGGGAGTAGAGCACCCATCACCAACAGTTTACAAAGCGTCCCACTCAACTCCTGGAAATTTGCTTCATCCCCTAGAGAAGCAGTTTCATATCTCTTCCAGCAACTGCCCTCTCCCATGTCCTCCCTGAAAAATGCCTTGACTTCCCATCCCCTATGGTTTCATTGGCCCAGCTGCCCCTTCACTACTTTTCCCATTTCTTGCTGGGTCAACTCCTGTCATCAAACAAAAATCACTACTGCTAGTGAGCTGTTATCCTCCAAGCATGTTCCAGCCTCTGCCCACAATAAGTGATGGGCGAATAGGGGCGATTTTTGTACTTGTTGCTAGTGTCTATTCCTTGATGTCTTATCTTGGCCAACACTTAGTCACCCCCACAGGTACTATGGGCCATGTGAGTAGTGGATTTTGTCAATTCCCTCCACTGAGCAACAGGCATACTCCTAGACTAAAAATGAAGAACAAGTGGAATTAAACTCTAACCACTGAATTGCATTCCTTCTTTAGGAATAACTGCCACTTTACTGAATTGCACTCCTATTCTCTTCTTATGATTAACTGTTAATGGTTCCACCTGCATTCCTGGGAACTTGGACAATCGATTATGTTACATCCCTAATAAAACTCTCTGTGTCCCTCTGGGGTTGACAGTGGCATCAGAAGCAAACCTCTGGTGATTGCTGAGAAAAGCCCCTGCTGGGAAGTCACACACTTGACCTCTGTCACCTAGGCTGCCTGCACCTCCTCAGACCTGGAGATGTGAAGCCCTGAGTTCCCACACATTCCTTCATCCCTTATAAAACCCTAACACTCCTGTCATTTGGGGAGCCGGTTGTTTGGGGATGTTGACTCAAATAAACTCTGTCATGTAAAGACAATTCTTGTGATTCAGAGTTTGACTCTCTGGGTACAAAGACCCGGTTTGGCTATTTATGGATTTAGGAAATGAGGCAAAAGAGGGTGGGTGATAGCCATCAGTGGATGATGTCATAAGGTTGGGGTATCAGAAATGTAGCTACTGCCAATGAGCATCCATAAGTCACCAGAGGAGCAATTTTGCATCCAGGACAATTTGCTCTTCTCCTTTTGTGGTCACTGGTGGCTCAGTTGTAGTGAGAGCAGAGTGACCTGCCAGGTCATCCTGCCTCTTCCCACTGGGCAGAGCATGCCGTTGAGATGCCAGTCCTCAGAGGGTCCTGCAGGGTGAGGCTAAGAGAAACTGCCTCTGAGCTCCTTGAGAAAAGTCAGAGTCTTGCTGCTGCTGTAGGAGCAAGAGCCAACAATCAGGTGACTCCTCATCTTCCCTGAGAACTGGCAACAGAGCCAGAGTTTTCAGCCAGATTTCCTCTCCTGTCCTCACCCCATCTCCCTCTAGTGATTAAGGGTACAGAGAGACTCACCGGATGGAAGATTATCAAATTTGCAGTTGGAAGAGACTTTGGAGGTCATGCAGTCGCTTACTGGATATTTTTCATGACAAGGAGCTCATTTCCAGGCTTCTTCATTACTGGGAATCTTCATTTGCTAGAAAGCACTTGTGTCATGAACAAAATTTGTGTTTTTATAACTTAGGGCTGTTTGTTGTAGCTTCTGAAACTGGCAACAGGGCTGTTTTATTTTGATTTAATATCACCCTCAGTTCCAAGCATCCTGAACGGGGATCTTGAACAACTTTGATAGTTAAATGTATAACACTATGTTCTGTAGTGTATCCAATTAACAGTGTGCAGCTCTGTCCACCCACTGCCAGAGGAGGGATGTATGGATACCACGCCAATAAGTTACTATCTGACGTCTCTGACAGCTCATCTTCTCTACTCTCCATCAATCTCTATCTCTTTCCCCTTGACACCACTCTACCCCCATGATATATTTTAGATATTTTAGATGATTTATTTGTTTATTGATGTGTCTTCTCTAAGAATGTAAACTCCATGAGAGCATAACCTTATCCTGGCCTGTATCATCCTGTACTGGATGTCCAATATTTAGAACAGTATTTCTATGCCGGGACATAGAAAGTACTAGATTATATTTGTTGACTAAATGAAAAGCCAAATCAGGATAGTGAAGGTCTTGGAAACTGTGGTATTAATAAGGTACTCCTAAGAAGAGAAAGTTGTTTCTTTAAAGGTTGACTGGGACAGCAGTAATAGTCTCAACCCTAAATTCAAAGGTTTAGGTTCATATCCATTTCGTACTCATTGACTAGAGGACACTTACACTGGCTATCTAACTGAACTGAAGTTTAGTTTCCATATCTGTATCATGGGTTTGACATTCTCTGCCCTGCTCAACTTCAGATTATTCTGAAGAAATGCAATTATATGGGAGGAAGAATTTTCTCTTCATCCACACACACGTATATACATTTAAATTTATTTATATATTATGTACCATATAAATAGGTTATTATTGTTGTTATTATGATGTGACTAGGATTTGTTAATGGATTCATTATTATGAGAAAGAAAAAGGAATTAAGGACATACAAACCTAATAGGCATATGAAAAATATGTTCTTTGTCACTTATTATTAGGGAAATGTAAATCAAATCTACCATGAGATTTAATCTCACACTGGTTACAATGTCTATTATCATAAAGTCAAGAAACACTAAAACTGTTGGTGAGAACATGGAGTAAAAGGAACCCTAGTGCACTTGGGTGGGAATATAAATCAGTGCAGCCTCTGTTGAAAACAGTATGGAGTTTTCTTAAACAATTAAAAATAGAACTAAATATGAGCCAGTATTTCCAGCTTTGGATATTTATCCAAAGAATATGAAAACACTTATTTGAAAAGATATGTGCACCCTTATGTTCTTTTTATAGTTCTCACTATTCACAATAGTCAAAGTACAGAAACTACCTAAGTTCCCCATGGTGTCTGACTGGATAAAGAACATGTGGTGTACATACACAATAGATTCCAGTCAGTCGTAAAGAAGATAAAATTTTCCATCTGTGACAACATGGTTGGACCTTAAAGAGATTAGATAATGCTAAATGAAATAAGTCAGAAGAATAAAAAGAAATATACTCTCATGCTTTTGTGAACATAAAAAAACAAGGAAAATGAGCAAACAAGATAAAAAGAAAAATGCTTAGATTCTGACAGCAGAATGTAGTTACCAGAATGGAAAGGGAGGTGGATCAGGTAGAGGGGTTTTGGTGGTGGATAGTAACTAGACAGTAGGTGGTGAGCATAGTGAAATAGAGACAATTGCCGAGGTGAGAAACTACACCTAAAATATAGACAGGGTGGTAAACTAATACTGACTCAATAAAATGTAGTGATGAACCAAGATTTTTGGTCTGAGCTATTGGAAAAATGGAGTTGTCATTTACTGATGCAGGGAGACTAGGAAGAGCGCATGAAGGAGACAATATCAGGAGCTACTCTTGAACATATTCTAAGAAAATGCTTAGACATGCAAGTAGAAATGTTGAGCAAGCATATAACAACATGAGCCAAAAATAAACATAAAAATAAATGAATAACCCAGGAGTTACCCACATACAGTTGGTATTTAAAGTCTTAAGGCTAGTTAAGAATACCCAGGAAAGGGCCTCCCTGGTGGCGCAGTGGGTTAAGCAACGCACTATGAAGCAAACCATAGTCACTGCAGCACGAGTACGAACCCCAGCCAGGGAGGGGACCCACATGGCACAGCAGACCTCTCCTGCCTTGCTCACTGCTCCCCTCAGCAGTGTGTTTCCGTTGATCTGCCTGTTCTGCTCCCCACTCTGTCTCTGGGGGATCCTCTCACTACCCATGCCTCTGGCCTGTACCCCAGCTCTTGTATGCATAAATAAATTTTTTTTTTAAAAAAAGAGCAGAGAGAGATGGTTGATATGGTACTAACAATATTTCTTCGAGGGCTTGGGCGCTGCACTCATATGAAGGAGCATGGTCCGTGCTGATCTGTGCTGCAAAATACATGTTCTGATTTCTCCTTCAAGTTTTCTAGGTCAGATTTATATCAATTTATAAGCAGAAGTTATGAAATTAAAACTCACTTGTGCATCACTCACATGATTTCAGGTTGTGGAATCTATCAAAACTGTCACGGTCTTTTAAAAAATCGACTTCATAAAAGTGAAAAAAAAAATTTTTATGATCTGACCCAAGCTGACCTTCATCGTGTTCCAAGTTTATGCAGCATCACACGGTTTGATTTCTCGTTCTCATCCTTAGTTAGGTAGTCAATCCCAGCCAGGGAGAGGAAGTCTTTTCTTTCTTTAATTTTGGATAAATGTGCTCTCTTCACATTTCACCCTGCCAAAATAGTGTTGACTTATGTGACTGGGCATTCCTGAGGTTAGTTTATCTTTTTTTTTTTTTTAAGATTTATTTACATAGGCATACAAGAACTGGGGTACAGGCCAGAAGTGCAGGAGGTGAGAGGATTAACCAGAGGCAGAGTGTGAAGCAGAATAGGAAGATCTATTGAAACACACTGTTGAGGGGAGCAATGGGTGAGACAGGAGAGGTCTGCTGTGCCTTGTGGGTCACTTCCGTGACCAGGGATTGAACTCATGCTACAGTGGCCGTGGATAGCTTCATAGTGCTGCGACTCAATCCATGAACCACCATGGAGTCCCCTATTTTATTTTTTAAAACATGTTAAATGTTCCCTTTCAACCACTAATTTCTAGACAGCAGTCAAGGGTCTTGGATTTTGGTTTTAAGTATAATTTGCATAATGACCATTAGAATCAAGCAGCTAACAAGTATTTGTGAGGCAATTATGACATACCAGCCTAGAAATCATAGAATCTGCATGAGTCCCTTTAGCTACTGACTGGTCCCAGGGGCATTTTTGAATAGCTGTTTTCATGGTGATGTGTGTGCAGCTCACCCTCCTCAGTAAGCTCCTTGGGGAACCACACATGCAGGGAAAGCAGCCATGTTCCTGCACCTTCCTCACTGCACTGCCACAGAAATTGTCTTCTGCTGGTTGTGCCCATGTGTCCCCAGCACCACAGGAAGTGTGGTGAATTGGTGGTAATTTTTTATCACATTTTTCTGTTAAGCCTCTACTCTCTTTGACACACTGGTCCTTTGGGATAGTGGAGAATGTATCTCAAGGTCTAAAAGGAGAGTAACATTTTAATGCCTAGTCTGCTCCAGGTGTTTTGTTTTCTATTTGGTTCTACGACATCTTGCTCTCACAGTAGCCCTGTAGAATCAGTTTTATCCTGTTCCAAACAAAAATCCAGCTGAGTAAATTTGAAGATCTAATTGACTTTATTAAATGATTCATGAATCAGGCAGCATCCCATCTGGCAAGTAGAAAAGGAGCCTCAAAGGACTATAGAACGGGAAGGTTTTTTTTAAAAACAAGATAAGGAAGTCATAAGAAGAAAATAAAAACACAAGGAAGTCATAAACCAAAAACATTATTTCAGGCTTGGGTAACCTACTTTTGGAGAATGGAAGGGGACTTTGAGGCATATGCCTCATCTTACTTTGGGGCATGGATAAGATGACCTCAGTGCTGACCAGAAAAGTCCACAGACTAGTGACAAATTAAGATTCCATTCAGCAGGGAAGTCGTAACTGCAAGTAGGTTAGATGATAAGCCTGTTTGGCTTAGCAGAAGTTATTCCATTTTGAATCTCTCTCCCCCTCCCTCTTTTCTTCCTCCATTCTCAACAATTTCCATGTTAATAAGATGAGAAGACCAGGGTGATGAGAAGTTGGGTGATTTGATTGAGGTCATGCAATTCTGAAATGGTAGAACTTGGATTCAAATTCAGATCTTTATGTGTGACAGGAAAAAATAAATGTTTTTAAAACAGAAATGCCATTTTTTATTTCTTATGCTTTTTTCTAAGGCGAATGAATCCCAAGGGACATGTCCTTTGCTACTGAGGGACCACAGGGGTAAGAAGATAAACTAGAGATTACATTATTCAGGGCAAGGGGGGGATTCTAAAGATCCAGGAAGTATGGGTGGGGACTTGCAGTGCTGGAGAGGGACTGTACGAGTTGGTGGAGAAATGATCATCTGGCCGTCCAGGAGTTCCCAGCACACAGTTCCCGGCCCAACAGAAATTCAAGAAGGAACCCCATGCTGTGTTCTGTGTGACGTCATGTCTTTCTCATCTTTCAACATCCTCCAGCAAGACTCTTTCTTCTCCATGTGCTGCTTGACATGTATTTGCTTTCGGCGTAATAGAATAGTATTGATAAATAAACTGAGGGCTGGTTGGCAAGATAAAGTTTGTCGGCAAGGGTGCGATAAGCATTTTCAAAGTTCATTTTTTAAACGATTTTATTTATTTATGCATACAAGAGCCGGGGTACAGGCCGGAGGGAGGGGGTCTGTGACAGGATTTACCAGAGACAGAGTAAGGAACAGAACAGGCAGACTGACTGAAACACACTGCTGAGGGGAGCAGGGGGTGAGGCAGGAGAGGTCTGCTGGCCATGTGGGTCCCCTCCCTGGCCGGGTGTCGAACTTTCACTGCATTGGCTGTGGAAGCCCGACAGTGGAGCGCTCAACCCCTTGCACCACCAGGGAGGCCCATTCTTTTAAAATATTTCCAAAGTGAATTTATGGAGTTCTTGGAACCAGAAACACAGTGATAAACAAGAATGAAGTCTCCACCCTTGTGTAGCTTATATATACCAGTCAGGAGAGACTGACAATAAAAAACCAAACCAATAAGGAAGTGCTATGAAGAAAATACAACAAAACTGTTTTGAAAGTCCTAGAAATCTTAAAATGCTATTAAGATGTGTCTGCTTTACTACAAAGAGCTGATTAAACTGAGGACTACAGGTTTATGATATTTGATTAACAGTTTTATTGGCTAATTACTATGTGTAATGTCCATTTCCAGATATTATGGAAGTGAATTGAACATGGATCTCAAGCAGCATCTAGGGGAGAGTTGATATATTTATTAGTAATTTAATTAGTAATTTAAAGTGACAGGTACCTAGAATGCCGTGAACCTTCCATGCTGTAGGCAGACCAACACTTCTTTGATAAAGCTTTCCCTATTCTGCTAGATGGTTTCTAGCAGAGAAAGTGCTGTCCTGTGCCTTTCCTCTGTTATACCTGCTCACTTGATGTTTGACTTGTGCTCCACCTAATGTGGGGTCTCCATTACCCAGTTGACCAGCCTGGCTTTCTATTCCTGGCTGGTGTTTTTTTTTTCTAGTAGTCCTAACTAAGGTGGGGAAGTATTATGGCTAAGTGCATGTCTCTCAGCTTTGTCCCTTATTGCTGGACCACCTTGGGTAAATTACTTAACCTGGGCTATAATTTCTGTCTCTGTAAACTGTAGGTAATATTGCACTACTTGATGGGATTCTTGTGAAAAATCATAAAAATTAAGTAAGATAATCAGAAGAGTAATTGGCACTTAGCAAATACTGCGCAAGAGTCAGGGATGGTTATACTGGTGTTATCCAAGTGTGCATTATTAACATTTGTACTGAACCTCACTCACTCTGAACACCATCCCTGCTGAGACTCTGCTTTCCCACCCTTGCCCAAGCAGAGGGGCCAGTGGAACTGAGTCCTCAGTTCTTCAGATTTGGGATTATAGGAGATGTGCTTTTATTTGAGACATATGAAACAAAAAGGAGATGGGGGAGGATGTAAACATTTCTAAGTGTTTGGGAGAGGAAGGAAAACTTTTTTTTAAAGATTTGTTTTGGGGTCTCCCTGGTGGCGCAAGGGGTTAAGTATTGCACTATGAAGCATCTGCAGCCATTGCAGCACAAGTTCGATCCCCAGCCAGGGATGTGACCCACATGGCGCAGCAGACCTCTCCTGTCTAGCTTGCTGCTCCCCTCAGCAGTGTATTTCAGTCAATTCGCCTGTTCTGGTGAATCCTCTCTGTCTCTGGTGAATCCTCTCACCCCCACTCTGTCTCTGGTGAATCCTCACCCCCACACCTCTGGCCTGTACCCCAGTTCTCTATGCATAAATAAATGTTTTTTAAAAAAATAAATATTTATTTTATTTATGCATATAAGAACTGGGCTACAGGCCAGAGGTGCAGAGGATGAGAGGATTCACTAGAGACAGAGTGGGGAGCAGAACAAGTGGATCTACTGAAGTACACTGCTGTGGGGAGCAGTGGGTGAGACAGGAGAGGTCTGCTGCTCTTTGTGAGTCAGCTCCATGGCTGGGGATCTAACTCAGCACCACCAGGGAGGCCCCCAAGAGAAACCTTTTTAGTAAGAGAGAATACCATGAACAAACCACAGAAGTCAGGTATTTGTGGTCAGACCTGATATACTGGGTGGTTTGAGTCTTCTGAACATTGAGTGCGTGAGGTCAACACTAAGAAATAGGTATGGAAGCATGGTGGTTTAGTTGACTGATTAGTGCAGGTCACAGATTTGTGAAATGAATGGTCAGGCTGTTTTTGATAGATTCTATAAGCAAATTGGGAACTATTATGGATTTTTAGGAATCTAGATTTATTTTCTACTATAATGTAGCTATGTAAATATCCCCAATGGTAAACGACCCAAAGCTACTGTAATTTCTTGAGTTATCCCATTTTTTTTTAAAAGCTAAGTTTTTTTAAAGAAAATTATTTTTTTATTTATGCATACAAGAACTGGAGTGTAGGCCAGAGGTGAAGGGTGGGGGTAAGGGTGGGATGAGAGGACTCAACAGAGACAGAGTGGGGAGTAGAACAGGCAGATCTATTGAAATATACTGCTGAGGGGAGCAGCCGGTGAGACAGGAGAGGTATGCCACGCCATGTTGGTCAGCTCCCTGGTCAGGGATTGAACTCTTGCTGCAGTGGTTGGCAATAGCTTGATAGTGCTGAGACTTTAACCCTTGTGCTACCAGGGAAGCCCTAAAAAAGTTAGTTTTAGCTATCTATAACATGCTTACCAAGGATTGGTCAAAAGAGCTAAATGAATTAACTATAATATGTATTTTAAATCAAAGATATTCCATCTTTTATCAAAAAGGAGATATAAAAAATAGTATTTTGGCACCATAAATACAGAAACTTTTAGAGCTATAGATAATGCTTAAAATAACATGTAATCCATGTATACACTTACTCTTGTAGATTTAAAATTATATCCTGCATGAAATAGTGTATTCATTTATAAATACTGCCTTTCTTTATGCACATTTCATCATTTTATTCAAACTAATCACAGGCATTTTCAACTTCAATGTCTTTGTCCTTGCTATGGTGAATTTTCCAGTCATCTAACAGTTTTCTAGTGCGTAATGTCGTCACATTTGTCTAAGATGTTTGATATGAAGCCTTTTTTGCATCTGTCTATAATACAGTTTTATCCTAAGCTACAAGTGTCTCTCATTTGCATAACTTAGAAACATTTTTTTATTTCACATTTTCCTATAGCTGATTGTTCATAATCTTTACAAAATAACCATTACTTTTTTTTTTTATTGGTAAAGAAGTTTTAACTTACTGCCAAATACTAATACAATATTGTGAAGTGAAAAAACCAGGTATTACTTTTATAAATGCAGTATGTTCTCAAGTATGAATGATAATACCCCAAACAATCATTTTGCTGTAAAAATCCTTGCTAGTAAACCCTCAGAAGGTATTATTGCTGAATTGAATTTCTTAACTGCACTTTTGACTAATTTCATCAGATGTTAGCGATCATCACCAAAGCTCAGTGTACACTACGGTTGTTTTAGGTGAAAAAACTTCCCCCAACAGATATGACTGTTGAAAATAAAGTAATTGAAAAGGAACCTCAAAATATTAGGGGTTTTGGGCCTCCCTGGTGGTGCAAGGGGTTAGGTCGCAGCACTCTGAGGCTGTCTTCAACTATTGCAGCACGATTTCAATCTCCGGTCAGGAGGTGACCCACATGGCACAGCAGCCCTCTCCTGTCTAGCTCACTGCTCCCGTCAGCAGTGTATTTCAGTCGATCCGTCTATTCTGCTCCCCACTCTGTCCCTGGTGAATCCTCTCACCCCCACACCTCTGGCCTGTACCCAACATCTTGTATGCACAAATAAATAAATCTTTAAAAAAATTAGTTTTGTAAGAATATATATATAGTGTAACCCTCCCTTTTCTGAGATATGTTGGACATCTTGTGTTCGGACAGCTTGTTGACCATGCCTGCTTACAAGATAGTCTTTTAAGTAACAAAATGCATTAGTAGAGTTAGATAAGAAAACCAAAGAGAAGACAAAAAAATTAATTCCTAGTGAGGTCCTCCTAATGGATACCATGCAAGTTCTTTGTTCCCCAGAGCTTCCCTGATAACCGAGGCTCAGCGCCCTCCTCTGATTGATTGGCCTGGAGCCCTGTATTGGCCTCCCAAGCACCCACTTACTTGTCTGGCTCTCAAACTGAACACCCAATGTCTTTAAGGCAGAGACTGTGTCCTGATCACTGCCTAGCCCCTGACCATGTCCTGTTCACTATCTAGTTTCTGGCACCATGCCCAAAGGAATGAGCAAAAGAATAAAGCTCCCACATCCTCCTGGGATAGGAATCCTCCCAGTATCTTAGAGAGTTGGTGCAAATTTCAAGTGATGCCATATGCAGACTTTAATGTTTATTGATGCCAACTATGTGCACACATTCAGATAGTTCCCATCTGTTGTCTAAATGTATGGGTGGCCAAATCTCTTGTATGAAGTGATGAAAGGAGTCAAGGCAGTGCTTGCAGCTTCAATGTGGGGGTTTTCTGGGGGAAAAAAATCCAAACTGGGTCTGTTTGTTTATATCTCAAGACTTTGTTTTTGTTGTGGTGCCAGCCACACCCCATTTCCACAGAACATGTGCAAGTTCCACATGTCTGTAGACCAGTCATCAGCTAGAGCTGCACCCCCTTTCTTCTTCCCAGATTATCTCTCACAGGTGTATTTTCAGATTTGTTGAATAGTTTTCCAGGATTTCCTGGTGTCCATGGGTTGCTGGTCCACTCACAAACACACATGCACATATATACTGATGGGCGTTTATTTCTGCCATTTTTTTGCTGCATCTCTGCCATATTTTGCAATGGTCTCCATCACAGTTTATATACAACATCCTGACCAGTTTTCTGTTAGGTCCTACCTGGTGATGGACAATGCGCCATGGACATTCATCTTCAATGTATTTGTGTGGCTCTCCCAGCCGGGAATAGCAGCACCTCCTACCTTAATGCAATCACTCTCTACGTGAGAGAACTTTAACGCATGGTCCAAAGTAATCAGCATTGGAACAAAAATGACATAGAATTTGAACTCAGGAATCAGGTGCCTGGTTTGAATCTTGATTCTGCCATTTATCAGCTTGTGCTCTGAAGCAATCCTTCTATTATCTCTGTGTGTCAGTGGGAATTCCATGAGAAGCAACAGATTAAAACATGGGGAGTGCTTAGAACAGCACTGCCCCAGACTATTAATTATGAGCTATTTTCACTTTATTTTTTGGTTGAGTTAAAATAATAGTTGTTATTATTATTACATGAGATTAGCCCTGGTTAACTGGAAAGGAATGGACTGCCATGGTCAGTACAAATTGGGTTCTCTCTCCTCATTCCCCGCCATGCCTTTGCAAAGTAGGGGTTAGTTTTGGTTGGTAACTTGCACAGTCTCTGCTTGCAGAGTTTGGGTGAGAGAACTGGAGCCTGTTAGTCTTCTGTCCAGAATAGGTATCACAGTCTCCCCATCTCCCTGGTCAACTATGTAGCCAATCTTTCTCTTACTCATTCTCAAAACTAATCCTCTGACACCTTCTAGAGACTTCCCATCACAAGGTTTCGCTTTCATTTCTTTCTCTTATTCTAATGTTGTTGTTCTAGGTCTTCTTTATGTGGCTCCTGGGCCCTTGAAGAAATGTCCTCACTCTCTTCTCTAATTCTAGTCCCAACATCCCACCTAGTCCACACACTCCTTCTAGAATGATCTTTCTGAAACAAATCTCATTATGTGTCTTGTTTGCTGAGAACCTTTGATGGGTGCCTAGACCGGCACAAAGTAAACAGTGTCTCTGATTTGCTTTCATAAACTCCTTTAACAAGGTTAGTGGCTCATTTCCTCACAGTCCTCTGTTGCTGACCTACTCTAGCCAAACCAAATATCTACATCTCTTCATACTTTTACATTTCATTTTCCAAATTACACTTTTACTTGCTTCTCTCTGTTGAATTTTCATATTAAAAACTGAAGGCAAGGCATTACCATTTAGAGTGAGATTTCCCTTCCAAGACACCCCCACCTCTCATCCTAGTTAGAATAATAGTATAATAAATTATATATAATAATATTATATATTAATATAATAGTAATAATAACTGCCCTCTATTTAGAGTAATTAGTCTTCTGCCATAGTCCCATAATACTTTGTCTATATGATAGTGCTTAGTAGAGATTGCTTTACTTTAGTTATTTAAAATGGTTTTGGATAACTAACAAAAATAGCAAGATAATATTTGTTAAAACTCATTTAACAATACATTTAAGGTGGGTCTATTTTATTGCTTGGAAACTATACCTCAATGGAAGTTATTTAAAAACTACAGTAAAATCATAGAAAAATTGAAATAAGCAGATGGGAAAATTGAGATGAAAGGAGAATAATAAAAGTTCAGAGGCAAAGTTAGTATAAAAATATGCATGTCATCAATTTCCATGGGTTTAAATTTTGACTGAGGAAATTTTCCAGTAGCCAAAGGAAATAGTGAATTGTGACCAGAGAATAAAATTTTCCTAGTTCTAAAACTTGAGCAAAATCTCTCTCATGGGCCTTTATAAAGAGAACAGTGTGTAATCTAAAGGACAGCTTTCTCAAAAATAACCCTACGTTAAGCCTGATAAGGAGTTGTATAGGGCTATTTTTTCAAACATCTTTCAGTTTAAGTTGCTGGAAGAACATCAAAGTGCAATTAAGCAACTAAAATAGTGCCATTAAAATACACAGCTTTCTAATGGTTTGGCTATATTAGAAAATAAATTTTAAAATAACTATAGAAATGGATGGACTATTTAGCATTCAAGAAATTCCTGGAATTAACATGAATAATTATTTTGTTAATATTTGGGGAAGGGTAAGACTATAGCATCTGAAGTGGAGGTGTCTTCTGTTACTTTTATTTTTGAAACTCTGTTTTAGGTACATACAACTTTATGATTGTTATATTCTTATTGAATTGGCCTCTTATGTCATCTTTTTTTTGTATGATAATATTCTTTGGTCTCAAGTCTATTTATGAAATTGATATAGCAACTATAGATTTTCTTTTGGTTAATATTTTGCAATGTATCTTTATCATTTTATTTTTTGCCAATCTGTTTTTATAATGAAAGTGCGGTTCTTGATCTTTTTTTTTTTTTTAGATCCAATTTGACAATTTCTGTCTTTTAATGGGTGCATTTAGCTCATTCATACTTAAAGTGTTTAATGATATGGTTTGTTGTTTCTTGATTTCAATTTGTTTGCTTATATTTCCTGTTTTTACTTTTCTAGGTTTAATTTGAATCTTTTTATGATTCTACTTTTATCTTTTTTATTGACATACTACTTGTGTTAGTTACTCTAGGGCTTACAAGAGATATGTAGAAATAACATGAGACTATCTTCTATTTTAAGATGTATGTTTGATTTCAATTCTTTCTGCCATTGTTGCACATTTCACTTTTACTCACTCCACAAACATACAATACATTATTACTTTCTTTGTTTTCAGCAGTAAGGTATCTTTTGGAAAAATTAAAGAAAGAAAAAATATTTATTTTTCTTTCTTCATTTCTTTATGTAGTTTCAAATTTCTTGTCTATATTTTATTTCTTCTGCCTGAAAAACTCCTTTTAGTGTTTTGCATAACATAGGTTTGTTGCTAATGAATTCCCTGTGTCTTGATTATCTGAAAAGTATTTTTCTTTCAGTTTTGAAAGTTATTTCTGTTGGATAAAGAATTATGGGTTGATGATTTTTCTTCCCAGCACTTTAAAAATAGCAGTTTATTGTCTTTTTGCTTAAATGCTTCTGTCAGTAAGTCTGCTGCAACTCTTAGCAGTCCTGCATAGGTATTGTATCTTTTCTTTGATTGCCTTCAAGATTTTCTTGGGAGTCTCTGTGGTGGTGCAGTGAGTTGAACACTGCACTGTGAAGCATCAGCGGCATAGCAGTGGGAGTTCCATCCCTGGTCAGGGATGGGACACACATGGCACAGCAGACCTCTCCTGCCTTACCTGCTGCTCCCTTCAGCAGTGTACTTTTGTCGATCCGCCTGATTCTGGTGAATCCTCTCACCACCTGCCCCTCTGACCTGTACCCCAGTTCTTGTATGCATAGATAAATAAATCTTAAAAAAAAAAATTTTCTTGGTTCTCTGATGGTTGTTCCTTTCACTGATTTTGGAAACTGTGAGCCATTATTTCTCAAACATTTCTTTTGCCCATTATCTTTTTTAGATTCTAAATACACATATTTAAGAATATTGTATATTTGATATTATTTTGCATCTCAGATTCTGTGGTTAGTTTTCTATATTCTTTTTTTCTTTTTGTGTTTCAATTTTGATAATATCATTGACCTATTTTCATATTTATAAAATTACTGATTCTTCCTTCAGTTTTATCAAATCTACTAATGAGTCTAGTGATAACATTCTTTATCTGTTTTTGTGTTTGGGTTCTAGAATTTCATTTGATTTTTTTCTAATAGTTTTCAATTCTATGAAATTATCTATTTGCTCTTCCATGTTTTTTGCTTTTTCTCTTAGAGTCTTTAACACAAAACTAATAATTTTAGATTCCTAATATGATAGCACCAACATCTGCATCACTGATGAAGCTGGTTCTAATAATTTTTTCCCCTGCAGTCTTTGATATTTTGGTGTGCTTTGTAGTTTGTTGAAAGCCAGACATGTATGGAAGCAGACACAAATTAAGTGCACCTTTCCCATGGGTAGACCCTTAGTGTGGGGTGCTTATGTTAATCTAGTTAATCTGGGTTTAAAGTTTGTAGTTGCTTTGGGTACCCTAAGTGCACCAAAAGCTTTAAATTCCTCTAGTGGCAACTTATGTGAATGGTGCAAACTAATATTCACATAGATTTCTATCAATGTATAATCTGTTTAGTCATGATCATCCTGTTCAAAATTGGGTCTCTCTTTGTACTGCTCTCAGGGAGTCTGCAACTCCCGGAGTTCTTTTCCGGTGCTATCTTTTCCTTGATGCTGGTCTCCAGAAGGCAGATGTGGGGAGAGGCCATGCTCTGATATTCTGATTAAGCCTCAGTTTTAGGCAGGTACTATCGATCTGGGATTCGGGGGTACAGTTTCTCAAGATTTCTTACCCTTCCTCCAGATATAATGCTGTTCCCAGCTTGTCTTTCTGCCCCTCCACCAGAGTTAGAGTTTTCCTTATATATTTTTTCTATTCCCTTAGCCAGCTTTAGTGAATTTCCTCCTGTGCCCTTGGACTATTATCTTTTTGTCCTTCCTACTGAATATTTTCTTTCTTAGAATAGAGAAGGGAGTTGGAATTTAAGCTTTGGCCGTTGTTCTTCTGCCCTAGGCAGCAACACAGGAGGAGTTTTCTTCCTATTCTCATTTAGAATCCCTTGTAGTTTCTGAGGGAAAAATCTGTAAAGTTACTTTTTTCCTGACAAGTTGAGCATAACTGGACTTCTTTTTTTTTTTTTAAAGATTTATTTATTTATGCATACAAGAGCTGGGGTACAGGCCAGAGGTGTGTGTGGGGTGGTGAGAGGATTCACCACAGAGAGCGGGAGCAGAACAGGCAGACTGACTGAAATACACTGCTGAGGGGAGCAGCAGGCACAGCAGGAGAGGTCTGCCGGGCCATGTGGGTCCCCTCCCCGGCCGGCAGCAGGGATCAAACTCGTGCTGCAGTGGCTGCGGTTTGCTTCATAGTGCGTTGCTTAACCCACTGCACCACCAGGGAGACCCTACTGGACTTCTATTATGAAGGTTGAGGCTACTAAATACCAAGGGGGCTCACTATACCTCCGTAGTGGAGGAGTCTACTGGAACTCCTGTGGATAGAGTCATAATCTTCTTTGGTGAATATTTTTTCAAGGTTTATCTTCATACTACCCACCCTACATCTTCAAGATCATAAGATTTTATATGGAGTGCCATGTTTGGGTTTCATGGGACAGTAAAGTTAAAAGGAAAAAATAATTGGAAGGATCAACCTCAAGTTCTCAACTTACTTTTCAGACCAAACAGTTTGCATCACATCATTTAATATGAAAGGATGTTTAATATACCCTTTTCACTACCCCCAAAGTACAAAGGTTGTACTCTTGGAATAGTGAACAACCCTTTGCTGATAATGAATTTAACCCTTTGAAAAACTCAATAAAATGAACTTAATTTTTTCACTTTATCACTATTGATCAGTGTATGTGTAGTTATGTTTCAGCAGAAGTTCTCAGCCTAGCACTCATGGTCTTGCTATAGAACTTAACTGCTTTTTCATGTAATTCTGTCTTCTGTATTTTTGCTGTAACCTCCTCATGGAAAGCAGGATGATATTACATTCACCTTTGTTTTTCTAACTTTTCTAACTTGATTCAAAAGTGTCCCAAGTAACAGGTGTTTAGCTAATAATATTGATTAATATTAATTATTAAATGAAACAGTTAACATATCATAGAATGCATTAATAGTAATTATGTGTATACATTCCTGTGTATGCATGCATGTATCTATGTATAAATGTGTGTGATACATGTGACTACAAATGATCTATGTATATATGCTTGTGAGTACTAGCTGAACTAAACTGACATTTGGTATGCCCTCCCAGCGCTGTCTAGGTCTCTCTGTGCCTCCCTAGCACGCCTAGAAGCAGGAATTTACTTTTCCTTTCATTTTAATAGTATTTATTGAGTGCCCACTTTGAGCAAGGAGCTTCTCTTTAGATGCTGTTGAGATAAAAGGATAAAGAAGACAGGATTTTTTTCCCCTTAAGTGGTTTATAATTATGTATACAGGTATTTATACTATGAGGAGTGTGATCAATGACTTAATTACAAGTACAGTGCATGGGAACAGAAGAACATGTGCAAGTACCTCATAAATGCTCTGAATGGTTGCTTAGTTCTGGGCTTAGATGGAGGGAGAATAGCATGGCCTCTGTTTTGAATGGATGGTGGTAAAAGAATAATAAGGAAGGGGAAAGAACATAGTGGTCACTGATTTCAGAGAGGACAGCTGCTTCATTCTGGGGATAGTGAGTGGCAGGTGGGGGAAATCTGGGAAGGTTCATAGAGAAGGGGACTCTTGAGTTGTCCTTGAGGCTGGGTAGCACTTTGCTGTGTGGATGTGGATGAGGTGAATTTACTGCAAGGAAACAGTCAGGTCAAAGACCCGGAGGAGGGAAAGTGCAGGTGAGGTTCCAGAAATTGAAAGTAAGAAAGTGAACAGTAGTATGTGTGAAAAGATAGGGCATGAACTGGCCAACTTGACTGGCGAGGTTGACCAGAACTGAACTGTGGCTGGCATAGAGCAGGTGTTTAATTAATGTTTTTCATGTGACTGGGTAAGAGAATGGCAGCAGCAGTCTGGGTTGGCGTTATTTTATTTCTCTTGGCTAATACTAAAGAATTTTGAATAAGCAGGTGTCCTGATCATATTATGCTGGCAGCTCAGTGGAGGACAAATGAGAGACAAGGCCAAAGGTAAGCAGGGACCATTTAGGAAAACATGGCAATTGTCCTATAGCTTTCCTGTCTCCTGTCCTGGGAGGCCTGATGCTCTGCCTCTGTGAAAAACCAGGCTGGCCTGCTTTCCCGATTTAACATATATACAGGGGCCTCCCTGGTGGCGCAGTGGGTTAAGCAACGCACTATGAAGCAAACCGCAGCCACTGCAGCACGAGTTTGATCCCTGCTGCCGGCCAGGGAGGGGACCCACATGGCCCAGCAGACCTCTCCTGCTGTGCCCGCTGCTCCCCTCAGCAGTGTACTTCTGTTGGTCTGCCTGTTCTTCTCCCCGCTCTTTGTGGTGAGTCCTCTCACCACCCCCCTACACACCTCTGGCCTGTACCCCAGCTCTTGTGTGCATAAATAAATAAATCTTTAAAAAAAATAATAACATATATACAGGCTGACAAATATTAGCACTCAAGTTAAATGTGTAGTGTGTTAGATACACATTGGCAAAATCAATGTGTATCCATCCCATCCTCCTCAGGAGGGGACCCAGGTGTCCGAATTGCCAGTTTGTCCAATTGACTTTGTATTCAGGTCATCCAGATTTCCAGGCAGACCCAGGAGGTGACAAGTTGTGAGATGACAAGTTAAAGCCTCTAAAAGTCCTGGATTTGATGATTCTGGTTCTTGCTTCCTTGAGGGAGGATGAAAAGTCATCTGATGTTACTCTCGCAGGACCCCTCACTTACTTGGGATTGACATCAGTAAACAATAAAAATACAGCATCTGGATTAAGGAAATCTGTTTTGCTAGCATGTGGTATAACACAGTTGGAAAATTAAAAAAACACATCAAATGCTCTGAAAGAAGAACGAATGCAAATGAATGTCTGGAGAAATCTGTCAGCGCCTGAGCATTTGTTTTTACTTTCTAGTCCCCCTTAAACTAACTAACACCCTTTTCCAAAGCTCAGATGTGAATCACAGCCCCTTCTGGAATGAATGATTATGACTCTGGCTTAATTTCAACAAACAATCCCTCTGATAGCTCACCTTCAATGCATCAATGGCTCCATCATCTATGTCTGTACCCTCATCACACTTCTTGCTTCTCTCTCCTTCCAGTGGGGAGAGGGAGAAGCTCTTTTCCATGGGGTAGAAGGACTGAGCCTGGTCCTATGAGGGTAGAGGCCTAGAATTGAAGTTACCCATACTGTCAGATGCAGAACTGATCCAATGTTGTGGAATTTCCTAGGTAGAGTAGCCTGGATTCAGGAAAATAAAAACAGAACCCTGGAGAGTCTATCGTTCCTTTTGATAAGCCTGTTGCCGTGCTTTTTAAGATTTTCTTAGTGCTTCTTGTTAAAATTTCCAAATGGTCATATGGTAGTGATTAAGAGTGAGGACTTAGGGTTTGAGAGGTCTGGTTCCGACCCTCAACCCCTGGATTGGTGACCTTGAAAAGGGTTACATAGATTATCTGAAGAGCAATTCCCTCACTTATCATTTTGGGGTCAAAGCACCCCAAAATTGTTGTATCAGGGTTGTATGAAATAATACACAGGGCCTCCCTGGTGGCGCAGTGGGTTAAGCAACACATTATGAAGCAAACCGCAGCCACTGCAGCATGAGTTCGATCCCTGCTGCTGGCCAGGCACGGGACCCACATGGTGCGGCAGACCTCTCCTGCTGCGCCCGCTGCTCCCCTCAGCAGTGTACTTCCGTCGATCTGCCTGTTCTGCTTCCTGCTCTCTGTGGTGAATCTTCTCACCACCCCCCCCCCCACACACCTCTGGCCTGTACCCCAGTGCTTGTATGTATAAATAAATAAATCTTTAAAAAAAAAAAAGAAATAATACACAAAGTATATTCAGCAAAGTGGTCCATAGTGAGCACTTAATAAAAGGTAGTTCTATTAGTTTGGTTATTAACAAAGAGTAAAGTTCAAATATCTTAAGGAGAAGGCAAGAGCCTTAAATGATTGCAGACCTTTGTTCTAGAGCCTTATTCTCCCCTTGATCATTCTGGAATGTGGGGGATGTTCTGACACTTTCCCCTTAGTGGTTATTGCAGAGGAGGCCGAGAGAGCCTAGTCACACCTCGAGTTGCCTGTAATAACATGACCTGTCACATCTCTGCTCATTGTCTCCCCACTGAGTCCCCAAAGGGAGAGAAAGGAGGAGAACCTGGTGGCACATTAAGCCCATGTAAAGGGATTTTCTACAGTCAGGCCTGCAGATAGGATGGCAGGTATCTGCCCCACCTAGAGATACTGACTTTCAGTGACAGCTAGGCATTTCATCTGGCAATGCTCCCCAAGCTTCCTGTGCAGCATTACAAAGAAATGACAGTTTGGAGACTTCACTAGGGTGAGCAGAGACAGACACCACTCTCAGTTGAAGGAGATGGCCCTGCCCCTCTCAACAGACATAGTATAAAGGTAATAATCCCAGGTATTCTGATCCAATAGCTCTGTTTGACTTGGACTTGGCCTCTGTATTTTCTCTAGGGGAGTCATTCCTTCCTCATAGAACTCAAAAGAGGGAAGACATTTGTACCCTCTGGTTCACAAAGAAAATCCACAGAGGGCTCCCCCACCTGCAGGACCTGGGGGTGGCCTTTTGATACTTGTTCCTGGCCCAGTTCCCAGGCTGAATGGCTCAGAGGGCATCAGGGCCAAATTCTTTGTGATGTCCTAAAGTCTTTTATCGCTGTAATAATATCCCTTTCCACCCAGCTGTTCTTTGGTTCATTTTCCAGGATCCCACTTTTGGATTTCGATTTCCGAAATCTCCTTCGGAAAGATGAGAAAGTTCTAGAGATGGAAGGTGGTGACAGTTACACAGCAATGTGACTGTACTTAGTGTCTCTGTACCACTTAAAAATGGTTAAAATAATAAGTCTCGTGCTATACTTATTTTAACATACATATTTTTAAAGGCATAAAGTTATAAATAGGATAGTGTCTTCAGAGCATGAAAATGTTCTTCTCACTTCACTGTCCTCTACAACCAAATAAACATGGAAACCTTCATATTACTTGTTATTCATATTTTATTCCCTTCTCCCAGCTAAAAATAAACACTAATAAAATGCCTACTCTGATTCATAGGCTGTCAGAACTGTAAAGAAAGTTCAATACCTGTTGGCTCAACCTCTTCTTTTCAATCTGAGCAAAGAGAAACCTACAGAAGGTTGAGGATCCTGTTTCTGAGGAATGGGTTAGACACAAAGTAGAGGGAAATCATTCTCACCTTACCCAAATTTCTTCCTGTAGCTCCTACTTAAATATAATAAAATAAAACCGTAGATTAGTTTTCTATTTCCCTGTGACTTTTGTTTTTCTGCTTAGAAAAAATTGTTTTTAAAGATTTATTTCATTTCCTTTCTGTTGGTAGGTTTAGATATAGAAAAAAAAAACACAAAACACTGTGTACATTTTTCTCTCTTCCCTGCTAGTGGTACTATATTCACAGAGAGGTTGCCCAGAGGATCTTGGAGGGAAAATCAAATTTCAACGTCTGCTTTTCTTGCAAGCCATGTGTGCACCAACGATAAGAACTGCTTTAGGGCAATCATAGAAATACAATGTGTTTGTAAATGTCTCTTTCTACATCCATGTTCCCCTAAACAGGTAAGCCTTTGAGGGCATCCGTTGGGTCATAATCCCTTTTGGGTTCCCAGCACACAATATGACATCTGGCACACAATCCACGTTCATAAATGATTGCAAGATTAACGCCTGAGTGCTGTTAACAAAACGATGTCTGGTCATAATTCCGGGCTTGCATTCTCTTAATAGAAAAGGCTACTGAGAGGAAATAGCCTAAAGCTGAACTTAAAGGGAAAGAAAGACAGCACAAGATAGGAGGAGGAAGACGTTTGTTTTAAAGAACACAGAACAAGCCCAACAAAGGGGTGGAATAGAAGAGTAAAATTACTAGGCTACCCATCAGGAAATTAAACAGCCTATCCATTCATTAGAGTAGAACAAATGACAGGCCTGTACATTACCAGACTGTTAATAAGCAAGAGTCAGACTTGTTCTTATGGAAAGTCAGACTCTGGATGTTGTTACCCAACTCTCAAGCCACCCCTTCTTTAAAGTCTTGCTATTCAAAATTGTGAAGATTGCACACAGAATTGGTGCTAGGATAACGGGTTACAATCCCTCTTTTATAACTGCCTCTGTCATCCTGTTTCTCAGGCTACTGAGATGGTTTATATTTGCTCATATGATCTCATCCAGAAATCAGCAGAGCCATGTCACCCTTTATCCCAAAGTGGAGACATTGTTGTGTGTTTGTGTGAATCTAATAATAAACCCACTAACCTCTCCTATTGGATCCACGCTGCCAGTCATGTTGAACTCGTTCCTCTAGGGTAAAACGCAACTTCCTAAGAGAAAATATGTTTAAAATGAGGGCAGACTGATGAAATGGTTAATAAATTTTTAAATGTCCCCATGCTTTCTCTTCTTATTTGTTTCTTATAATCGTCCTGGAAGAGAGGTATTACCCTTTTTTAAATGGATAATGAAGCTAAAGTTCAAAGAAATGAAATAATCTTGTTGAAGGTGATACAGAATCAAATACAGGTCAAATGCAGGTAAGCTGGTGATATTTCATATATAGCTGAGGTCAAAGGTTGACTTAAGCAGGAATCAGGTAATCACACTTAGGAAAAATCACAGCCCAGTGAGTACATGTTACCAAGATTTAATATTTAACAATAAAATAATCGACAAAATTCTTTCTGGGAGTGTCTGTACATGATGAATTGAGGTTCTTGATAAACTAGCCAAAGGAGAAAGATGTCCGTTTTGGTTTTGGTGTGAGATATGTTACTTAGTGTAAGTAATAGTAATGTATCTCATAGAGATTAAAGTGCTAGGAGTTTTCAGTCAATAGAAGACACAGTCCATTATTTGTCATATAATACATAACAGCATAATAAAGACAAACTCAGTGTTAGGATCTATTTTCGCTCTTTTCCTTTGTTCATTTGTTAAATAAACAACATTTACCAAACATCTGGAGTATGCTGAAAACTTTGCATTAGAATGTATTGCATGTATTCCCTCACATACACCCTCATAATGTCTTAGTCTTTCCATTTGATAGATGATAAACTAAAGTCCTATAGATGAAGAGAACTGCCCGAAGTCATCTAGCTGATGAGTGTTAGAGATAGAGCTTTTGCCAAAATTTTTCTGACTCTGACTCCAGACCTAATGGTTGGAGGAACTGGGGAGCTGAGAACAAGGAGCAACTAGCTAAGTGTGCATATGAGGATGGAGAGGGTAAGTGTGTGGTGGAATGGGCAGTATCCATCTTAAGCCCTAGAGAAAAACCCTAGGTTTTAATCTTGCCTCTGCCACTTCATGAGGGTGTTGTGCAGAGTTAATAAGTTTATGCCTGCAAAATTATTTACAACATTGCTTGGCACACAGCAGACACTCAATGCAGAAAGCATTTGTTGTTATTATTGCTTCTTCTACCCACATGAAGGTGGTCGTGGTTCTGAGGTGAGCGACTATCACTAAAAGGGCACTTGCCTCTCTCAGGGTTATAGCTGAAACAATGGTTATCTCTGGTGAGTGGGGAAAAATGAGAATAAAGAAGCACAGTTTCACTCGCTTTTATTTTTATATTTGAAGTTTGTTGTATCATGCATTACTTTATTTTTTTAAAAAAAGATTTATTTATTTATGCATACAAGAGCTGAGGTACGGGCCAGAGTTGTGGGACATGAGAGGCTTCATCAGAGACAGAGTGGGGAGACAGAGTGGGGAACAGGCAGATCTACTGAAATACACTGCTGAGGGGAGCAGCAGGCGAGGCAGGAGAAGTCTGCTGCGCTATGTGGGTCCCCTCCCTGGCTGGGAATCTAACTTGCAATGCTGTGACAGATGCTTCACAGTGGGGGGCTCAAGGCCCCGTGCATAACTTTAAAAATCAAAAGAAAATGTAACTCATGATAATGTTTCTACGATTAAAAAACAAATTTGTACTTAAGGAAGAAAATGAAAACAAACTTGGGTTTATTTCAATCCTTAGGAAACCCTAATACTCTCCTACATGCAATCCAAGGACTGGAGTCTTTGCAGAGAGGAACATAGTGCCAGTTCTGCAAATCCACTTACCTTTCTCCTTCAGCCTTTTTTCCATTATGGACAAATTTACTGTAATAGGATCTTAATAGATCACCTGGCAGGCATTTCTAGACCTCAGCTCTGCAAGAGGCACCTCTCAGATTCCTTTTGCTGGTACTCCTAGATGGGTGATATTTACAGGAGTCTACAAGGAGGGACTTCCTCTAGAGACTAGAGGGTGAGGGTGTGGGAGTCTGGAAATTTCAACCATGGATGGCATCTGAGATAAGGAGAGAGGGAAAGAGGAAGGATGTTCAGCCATCAGTCTTTTAGATTGAAAGAACAAAGTTGCCTATACTACCTCAGTCTAGGGAGCAAAGCTTGGCTGTGTGGCTAACATTTCTCCCAAATTCAAATGTCCTTCCTTCCTTCCTTCCTTCCTTCCTTCCTTCCTTCCTTCCTTCCTTCCTTCCTTCCTTCCTTCCTTCCTTCCTTCCTTCCTTCCTTC
>JAGFMF010011659.1:5681636-5726799 GCA_019455555.1 Galemys pyrenaicus | reverse complement strand
TTCCTTCCTTCCTTCCTTCCTTCCTTCCTTCCTTCCTTCCTTCCTTCCTTCCTTCCTTCCTTCCTTCCTTCCTTCCTTCTCCATACAGGAGCTGGAGTACAGGCCAGAGACACAAGGGTGAGAGGGTTCACCAGAGACAGAGTGGGGAGCAGAACAGGCAGATCAACAGAAACACACTACTGAGGGGAGCAGGGGGTGAGGCAGGAGAGGTCTGCTGTGCCATGTGGGTCCCCTCCCTGGCTGGGGATTGAACTCACACTGCAGTGTCTTTGGAAGACCCACAGTACAGTGCACAAACCCCTGTGCCACCAGGGAAGCCCCAAATTCAGATTTTCAATATCATCTTTTGAAGACTGTTTTTTTAAATTTTTTTTAGCTGAGATTCAGATTTCTCATCTATGAAATAGGTTCATATTTCTTTTGTTCCAAGAGTTTTGGGAACTTCCCAAATTAGCTTTGGCCTGAAATGTTTCCTATCAGTTTCTAGGAGCAAGTGTAAAATAAGGATAAAGTTGAATACCTCATCTATGGGGTTGGAGGAACTTAACTCACATTTAGACTTAACAGCTCACCAGAAAAGAAATTGAAGTCAGCAAAACTTCAATGTTTTACATTTAATTATACATATGTAGACAAGCGTATGCTTGGGAAGACAACAGAGACACAAGAGGAAAACTCCTAGGATGTTGTAAGCAAAAACATTGTTGTTATCTTACAGTTCTCTATATAGAAAGAATAACTAGAAATTCTTTATATGCAGCCTAAAGTTCCAAGGACAAATGCCATCTAGTGCTTCTGGTCTTTAAATCACTCTCATATCAGGACCTCCCTGGTGGCGCAGTGGGTTAAGCAGCGCACTATGAAGCAAACTGCAGCCACTGCAGCACGAGTTCGATCCCTGCTGCCGGCCAGGGAGGGGACCCACATGGCCCAGCAGACCTCTCCTGCCTCGCCCGCTGCTCCCCTCAGCAGTGTGTTTCAGAAAGTCTGCCTGTTCTGCTCCCCACTCTGTCTGGTGATTCCTCTCACCTCCCACGACTCTGGCTTGTACCCCAGCTCTTGTATGCATAAATAATAAATCTTTTAAATAAATCTTTTAAATAAATCTTTAAAAAAAAAATAAATCACTCCCATATCCCACCTCTAGTAGGCTCGATCTCATATAGAAGTCATTTTTCTCTCTCCCATGGCTGAGCTAATCTTGGCAAGGGAGTAGGAAGGCGATAACCGTGAGCTGGCTCCACTTCACATCTCTTACAAATGATGCAGATGCCTCCTGTCCTGTTGTCCTATACTTGGAAAAAGGGTTACCCAAGGCCAGTGCAGCCTCACACAGAGCAAGGGCAAATTGCAGAATTTACTCAAGATTAAGGAAATTAGGAAACAAAGAAAATAGGCACCTGCTTTTTACTACTCTTTTTTATTTTTTAAGATTTATTTATTATTTATGCATACAAGAACTGGAGTACAGGCCAGAGGTGTGGGAGGTGAGAGGATTCACCAGAGACAGAGTGGGGAACAGAACAGGCAGATTAACTGAAACACACTGCTGAGGGGAGCAGCGGGCGAGGCAGAAGAGGTCTGCTGCACCATGCTGTTGTCTTCCCCAGCCGGGGATCGAACTCATGCTAGAGTGGCTGAGAATGCTTCATAGTGTGGTGCTTAACTCCTTGCACCATCAGGGAGGATCCTAGGACTTCTCTTTTGTTCTCATCCCAGATGATACAAGAGGCAGTGAGGTATCCTTTTCATCGATGAACAAACCTGATAGTTCTCATACTACTATGTTTTCTTCTCGTTCCTGTGTGTTGGGTGAGCAATGGAGGGGATTTTTATTTCTAGAGAGCTCTTTTCCTTGTGGAAAGGTTCCTAATGGCAACACTCTTTCTGTGTTATGAAGAAGTTCTATTTTACTGATGTATCTGTTGGAAAATGTGGCTATGGGAAGGTTCAGAGACCCAGCGTATGCCCTTCCCCCCACTTCCAAAAGGAAGGAACATTTGGGGGATGCAATAGCATTAAAATTACATAACAAAATTAACTCTAGGATGAAAGAAGGTTCATGTGTTCTGTCAATTCAAAGTTCTCTCTATTTAAAATCATACCGTTTTAAAAAGAAAAATCAAGAGAGAAAACTCTGTATTTGAGCGACTCAGCAATGACCCTCTCGCTTACCACCTCTGTCCAGCTGTTTTCTGCAGGCAACTTGCACACACTTTATCTGTATGAACACTTACAGCATTGTGATATGAGACATACAATTTCCTTCTTCCTCAGGTAATTTGAGCTCCCCCCTGTTACTCCCAACCCTTAAACATTTTATTTATGCTACACTATTAAATATTGTTTTGATATGTGATCCTTTGCTTCTGGAAGAAGGAATTGACTGATTTTGAAAAGGGGCCAAAATGAAAGGAGTCAGAAAATCTTATAATGGAAAAAAACCATCTAAGATCACTGACCTAAAGCTCTTGTTTTACAATTATGGACACTGAGGACTGAGAGGTTAAGACATTTGACCAAGTTTACACAGGGCTAGTGATTCCCATTCCCTCCAGAATGGTGTACCTTTGGATGGTCTGTGCAGCTTGGCCTGAGTCAGTTAGGAGAGGTCTGGCAGGAGATCCTCCAGCTTTCCCAGCCTTCCCTGTACCTTTCAGTTTGCTACTATCCAATAAGAACAACAAGAATGTCAGAAGGGAAATAAAGGGAAAAGTCGAACACTCTTGGCATGTTAGAAGATTCTAGAAGCATTTCAAACAGCATATTTAGGAAACTGAAATTGTCAGACCAATAGATGAGGGGAAAGGAGATGAGGCAAGTAAGTCTTCCGCATAGCTCTCTTCAGTAGCTGCCACCCCTTCCCCATCCTGCCCCCTTCTTCTCTGACTGGCTCTTCCTGGGCTCTTTTCAATCAAAACACTTTTCTGAAGATGTTGCAGAATAGCTGCAATTCTTTCACCTTTGCATCTTTGCTCCACCCTTCCCTCTCTCTACCCTTCAAGGCTCAGCTTGGAAAACAAGTTCTTTGTGAGGGCTTCCCTTGAAATATTCTCTTGAACTGGGTGTCTGTCTTCCCTAAACCATCACATTACTTGGCTGTGGCACCTAGTTGCTGACATACTATTTTATGACATATTTTCTACTCCTTGTCAAAATCGCCCACTCTCAGTTCCCATGGTCGCCCACCTCATTGCCCCCTGTCATCCCACAGCATCAGTTATAAGTTTATTGAGGGTGTGTGCCTTATTCATTTTTATATTATCTGTAGTGCATGACTCAGACCCAGGCCACTGTGTGCACTAAAATTGGATAGAATATTGGCTATGAATTATGTTAGTGAAAAGTTGCTGGAGTTTTAGAGGCTCGTTTTCAGACATCTCCAGTTTAATGTAGAAAATTCCATCTTCCACTGCCATAAATGGCTGCTGGTAGCCTGAAGAAATTTTAGCACCTCCCAAAGGTGTTATTTCTCACCTCTTTGTAAGTTAACTCTTGTGTATTTACCGTGAACACAGATAGTCTTAACCAGTTGGCTCAGGCTCATGGTCTATCTTGCTGGTCTTGTCTCTGGCATGGCTTGAGGGTATCCATGGAGATCCATAGTCTATTGTGAGTCACGTCAGAATGCAGGTTTAGATGAGAGATTTGAGGTGTAGGGCAAAAGCAAATGGTGATGAAGCTACAATTTTGTGCCCTGTCAGTTAGCAGGTACACCTGAGGTGTACACCTTTACTGGTGGCACTCAGGTGCCCTGGGACTCTACTTAGTATTCCTGATTGGAAAGCCTCAAAGGTATCCAGATGCTTAGATGCATGCAACAGGTTCTGTCACTGGGAGTGGCTGTAAGAGGCTGTGGTTCTCTCACTGAAGGGGAATAGTGTAGCATGATGGTTAAGATGAGGCGTATTCAGCCAGAACTGGCTCCTGCTGCTGAAGGAGTGATGATTTAGACAAGATCCTTAATCTCTTTAGGGCTCATTTTTAGAAATCTGTAAGATGGAGCAATACCCCACTTCCTGGCAGTGCTTGAGGATTCCGTGGAATCGTGCCTCTCTCAATAGTGGCAGACATACAGTACATGTTCGAAGCGTGCCAGCTCCTCTGTGCTTAGTGATAGATGCCCAGCCTTTCCAGAAGCCTTCTCCAGGGGTTCTGGCTGTTACACAAGAGGCTCTACTCTCTGAAGACTCTCAGAGCAAACATACTTTACCCTCAGTGGAGTTCTGAGATTTCAAAGGAGTGTGACTTAAAAGGTGAAGAGGATCATAGTACAACTTGGATTATCAGAACCTTTCCGCCAGCTTCCGAGGCTGGGAGGAGAGCAGATCTGCTATCTATGCAGGGGGCTCCAAAGGTTACAACAGCCACACAGTCCATACAGACCCAGAACTATGGTCAGTAGGATTCAGGCTGGGACCCGGCTGGAGAGGTAGTCATGGAAGTCTGGGGAACAAATCAATATGCAGACACCCATGCTCCAGGTGTGGTCTTGGCTTCTTCTGCATCTCTCCTAACCCAGCCATGAAATGCACATTCATTCATTCATTCATTCACTCAACAGAATCTGATTAAGTGCCTACTCTGAGCTCATGGAGTTTTTCATTCAAGTAGGGGAGACATATATCAATCAATTTGCCACAGGAATAACAATATGATCTGGTTCTCAGATCTCTGGTACATCAGAATCATGCAGAGGCTTTGTTAAAACACAGATTAAGGACCACCCTCAGTTTCTGATTCATTTGTCTGGGATGAGACCCAATCATTTATATTCCTGAGGAGTTTCCTGGCGGTGCTGTTACTGTAGATCACTTCAATATCGTTAGTGCTCTGCAGAGGGAGTAAATACAGGACTTCAGGAGAGTGTAATGGGTGGGGGTGGGGGGGTCCTAACAGCTCGGAAGAGCTTCGAAATTCTTTCTGAGGTTATGGCATTTAATAGAGACCTGAAGTTGAAAGGGATAGAAGGAACTAGAAAAAGGAAATAATGTGAGGCTGTGAGGAGGGAAGAGTGTGGTGAGCTGGAGACCAGTGTAGAATATGGTGGGTGAGGAATGAATCTTTCAGGTGAAGTCACAGGGGCAGAAGTCCGATGTACCACTGGGCATTATGGGTGAGTAGAAGGATTGTGATTTATCTGACCAGTACAGTGGGAAGCCTTTGCTGAGCAGAAAATGACATGTTTGATTTATAGTTTTAAGATGCAATTTATTTCCGCTCTGCAAAGAATGGATTAGAGAAAAGCAAAACTGATAGTGAGAGCATGAGCATCTTAAAATCCAGGCAGAAATGATGGCTTGCTCATGGGGTTGCCTGTAGGGTTTGAGAAAGTGGAGAGATCTGGAGTGTGGTTTGAAGATAAAATTGATTAAATCTGGTGATGGATTGGATGTGGCAGAGAGAGCGGAAAAGAGAGAGGACAAAGAGAAGGATGGTTATAGGTAAGTGAGATGAAATGATAGCAGCAAGTTAGGTCTGCTGATCCTCCTGAGAAAGTGATAGAAATTCCTTGTCCACACCCACTGGTAGTCTTCGCTCTTATCCTGCCTCCTTCTTTCCCTCTCATCTCTGCCTCAAGTCAGCCTGTGTCCAGCCATCTGTCCCTTCGTTTGAGCTGGCTGAGTTCGTCATCTTGCAAGGCTACCTGAGACGAATATAAGACTAACAAGTGCGATCAAGACCCAAGGGTTTGAGCTCCTGTGTAGACAAACAAGGTGGTGAGTAAGGATTGTCTACATCCAGTCACATATCCCCTCAAGTTTCATCTACTGAACTCATGAAACATTCATCAAAGGAATGGCCCCTGGGCTGTGGAGACATATGCCTTGCTCTCTGCCTATTTTATTTTTTTAAAGATTTATCTATTTATGCACACAAGAACTGGGGTACAGGCCAGAGTCATGGGAGGTGAGAGGATTCACCAGACAGAGTAGGGAGCAAAACAGGCAGATCTATTGAAACACACTGCTGAGGGGAGCAGCGGGCGAGGCAGGAGAGGTCTGCTGCACCATGTGGGTATCCTCCCTGGCTGGGGATTGAACTCGTGCTACTGTGAGGCAGATGCTTCACAGTGCTGCTCTCAACCCGGTGCACCACCAAGGAGGCCCTATTTTATTTTTAAGACTTATTTATTTATGCATACAAGCACTGTGGTACAGGCCAGAGGTGTGGGAGGAAGGGGGATGGTTGAGAGGGTGCACCAGAGACATAGCAGGGAACAGAACAGGCAGATTAACTGAAATACACTGGTGAAGGGAGCAGCGGGCATGGTGGGAGAGGTCTGCTTGTGCCAGCGGCAGGGATCAAACTCGTGCTGTGGTGGCTGCAGTCTGCTTCATAGTGTGTTGCTTGACCCATTGTGCCGCCAGGGAGGCCCTCTCTGCCAACTTTAGATGAAGGGGTTTGGGACTTCTTGTTTCTTAGGTATCTCCCCGGTGCCTGTCGCTACCTGCCTCTCCAGCAAGTAGAACCAGGTCTTGAGCAGCAATCAGAGACAGGAGCAGGTTGCTCCCGGCAGGAGGTTTGAACACCAGTGAGTCAAAGTAGAGGTTTCCTTGACAATGGTAAAGCTATATTTTTCCCCTTTTTTTGAGGCTAACCACCTAGCAATATGGGAATGAGTCAACTGAAGCTTGGAAAACCTGTTATCTTTCTTCACTATCAAGTCTCAGGTGGGAGTTATCTGTGAAGACTTGGTCCCTGGGGTTTTGAAAGCATTTCTGATGGTTTTCCACATGGTGATGTGGTCTTAGCAGACTGAAAGAACCATCTCCTAATGTGACTTTCCTCTCGCCTTCTGCCTCGTTGTTGGGCCCTAGGGTTCAAATAGGCTAAGAGAGCCTACCAGGTTAAAACTTTTTTTTTTTTAAAGATTTATTTATTGATGCATACAAGCACTGGGGTACAGCCAGAGGTGTGGGGGGGGGTGGTGAGAGGATTCACCACAGAGAGCGGGGAGCAGAACAGGCAGATCAATGGAAGTACACTGCTGAGGGGAGCAGCGGGCACAACAGGAGAGGTCTGCTGCGCCATGTGGGTCCCCTCCCTGGCCGGCAGCAGGGATCGAATTCGTGCTGCAGTGGCTGTGGTTTGCTTCATAGTGCGCTGCTTAACCCACTGCGCCACCAGGGAGACCCCCAGGTTAAAACTTTTTTCAAGGTATTGCAAGGTCTTCCAACTTTTCTGATTTTGAACAATGTCAAGAAGAGAAGGATGAATGAGGATCCTGCTGACTGTTTCTGAAAGATCTCTGAGATCTCTTGTCTCGCTAGGAGGTTTTGTTCAGGCAAAGATGACCAGGTCTCTCCTCTGTGCCCCCTTCTTCCTGCCCCCTTACTCATCTCATCATATTGCAGGCCCAGCCTGGCAGGCCTCATGCTCCATTTCAGGATGAGTCAGAGAGCTTGTACATCACAGAGTGATCAGAGTTTAAAAGGACTTTGGTCAGAGAGAGGCCAGCAGGAGAGCGCTGCGACTTAAAGAGTTCATTCAGGTGATGCTGCCCATAGTGCAGGACCTTGCTGTGGTCTCTGTGTTCCTGGGACATGTCACTAGCTACGTAGATCAGGGACTTTTTATTTATTTATTTCTGCACACAAGAGCTGGGTACAGGCCAGAGTCCAGGGAGGTGAGAAGATTCACCAGACAGAGTGGGGAGCATAACAGGCAGACTGACTGAAACACACTGCTGAGGGGAGCAGCAGGCGAGGCAGGAGAGGTCTGCTGCGCCGTGTGGTCTCGTCCCTGGCCGGGGATTGAACTTGCGCTGCAGTGCCATTGATGCTTCACAGTATAGAACTCAACCTGCTGCGCCACCAGGGAGGCCCTAGATCAGGGTCTTACATAATAACCAAATTTGCAATAAATGACACATAAACTTAAACGACCATATAGGCATTTGACAATGAAAGATATCCTATTTCAGTGGCTGAAATTCTCACACATCTCCTCCTGTGTCAGAGTCATTGGAGATAGAATTAGTCATTGGAAGAGTGCCTAACTATCAGAGATTCAGAACAAAGAAAAGTGGATGACCTTGGAGTTTCTTTTATCTGGACAGGAACTTCTGATGAATGACCCCTGTCCAATAACATTTGGAGTAATAACAAAATGTTCACATGCCCCTGAGATACATATTTTCTTCCCAGGATAGTAGTGATAAATTCTACTCCTTTTGGGCTTATAGGGTGTGCTCGCAGATCATATCCTTGTGGGTAACATTACATTTCACTGAAGGTTTCGTTATCTGGATGCTAATATCATTTGTAATTACATCCATTCAAATAGCATCCCGGTCAGTTTGTCTCCTGATTTATTGATGTCCTCTTAGGAAGAGTTCATTGTTATCAGTGTCTCTTTCCAGAGATACCCTACTTCTCTGTTTTTATAGTAGAGCCTTCTCCAGAACCAGAAGCTTACCCAGTCCAACAATTTGGAACATGAACTTCCCCTGTCATATGCCCAGCCCACTGTAGCTTGAATGCTGCCAACAGCATGGAGCGCTCACTACCTACTCTTTGGGGATTCAAGCCTTTCAACACTAGCCTGAAAGGGTTGAGCCAATTGTAAGAAATGACCTCTGCCCTACTGTATCTAGCCTGCCCTGTGGGTAAGGTTTACTGTGTGGGAATAGGAAGAGCGAGATCAGGAATGGGTAGATGGCCTATTTCCAAAGTTCTGCAGGGAAGGAGGGTGCAGACTTTTGCAGACTTGGCAGTTTGTGTTGCCAGCATCTCTGGAGCTGTTCAAATACCCGCCAGTTCTTCTGTCCACCTAGGGCCTGAGTGTTTTGTATTTTGATGGGGAAAGCTCACCCCTTTTAGCCCGTGTGTGGAGTTGTAAGGTCAATGTTGGGCATATCATGAAGGGAAAATCCCAACCTGCTTTTCGACCCTGTTTTATGTTACATTTTTGTCTCCAGAGCATTCCTATTATAAAGCTAATCATTTTTACAAGAAATCAGTAACATATAAAAACATAAATGGCTGAGCAAAGAGCAGGACCCAAGAAAAAGGGACCCCAGAAGCTGAAGCACTGATGTGGTGTATGGGTTTGCCCCACTATTCAAATATTGCTATTTTCTATAAGTTATAGGTTATTTTGGGGTCCTGGGGATACTAGTACTATTAATTTATGTAGAGGAATTTTTGTGCATTCCTAGACCTCCAAAATAATGTACTGAATGGAAACATTCTACTGTCAGATCATGAGGAAAACCTGTACTATGTACTGTTCTAAAGGGAGAATGGAAATTGTATATGATCATAAATTGAAAGTGATGATGGAACATGGCTCATGAAACACCCCCCCACCCCAGCTCTCAAAACAACATTGCATGGCGAGATTTCACTGCCATTTTTGCTGACAGTTATCTAGTGGGGAGGGGGGTTCCCCTTCAAATTCATCTTGAATTTAGTAAGCTAGCAAGCTAGCATATGGTTCAAATCCCAACTGGACTGCTAAATAGCTTTGTGATCTTAGAGAAAGTACTTAATTTCTCTGAGTCTTGGTTTACTCAGCTGTAAAAAAAAAAAAAAACGGGACTGTAATACCAAATCAGAGGGCTGTTTGTGAAGATTAAACAAAACTACACATGGTAGACACGTAATAAATGAAAATTATTACATCTCCTTTTTTTCTTACACAATTCCCTTTAAGATGTCCATAAAAATTCCTTCTACTCCACTCCCAAGAGTGGAGTAAAATCATTCACTCAAGTATTCCAGGAGCTTATGGGGAAAGAAGGAAGACCCCAAAACATCAAGTTATTCAATTTATTTATTCATCAAGTGGATAATCCTCTATGGTTCTCTCCCTAAGAAGGTGAATTCCATGCAGGACTATCTATATCTGGGGTACCTACATGTGCTCAGTATTTGTTTTTTTAAGATTTATTTATTAATACATGCAAGGACTGGGGTATAGGTCAGAGATGTGGGGGGGTGAGAGGATTCACCAGAGACAGAGTGGGGAACAGAACAGGCAGATCTACTGAAACACACTGCTGAGTGGAGCAGCGGGCGAGGCAGGAGAGGTCTGCTGCGCCATGTGTGTCCCCTCCCTGGCTGGTGGTGGGAACTGAACTCGTGCTGCAGTGGCTGTGGTTTATTTCATAGCACTGTGCTTAACCTATTGCCCCACCAGGGCCCCTCCATTGACTTTTTCATTCAGGCCACCCACTGCTGCTGCAGGGTTCAGCCATATTATTTTCTGCCGCTCTGAGTGCCAACAGCACACTCAGTTCTAGACACCAACATGCAACAACACAGGTCTGGCCTGCCCTGGAGACTCGCCAGGTAAGTTAAACAGACAATAAAATGCAGACTTCAAATATGTCAGAGGAGACGGCATTTAAAATTCTCAGCGGGGGCTAAAAGGAGAATGCTTTTAAGTCTTCTCATTTCTTCCTCTTCTCCTGCCTTCAGCATTGGAATTGCTTGAGAGTTGTGCTCCCCTTCTCCGTCTGTGTGACCAAAAGGATAACATGTCCTTTTGTGAACAAAGAGTTGGAGATGTTAGTTGCAAGTGTGGACAGTCCCTCTCAGCCCCCTCAACCCAAAGAAGCAGAGGTGCTTACACTTGGCAGTGAACATTTCCAAGGCCACTTTTAATTCTACCTTGCAGACTGGTGTT
The DNA here is from genome assembly GCA_019455555.1 of Galemys pyrenaicus. Classification (NCBI taxonomy): domain Eukaryota; kingdom Metazoa; phylum Chordata; class Mammalia; order Eulipotyphla; family Talpidae; genus Galemys; species Galemys pyrenaicus. Next base: position 5,716,164 of record JAGFMF010011659.1, on the reverse strand, counting down.
ATTAGTTCAAGATCACAAACCAGCAGAACTCTGTCCTCAGGGGAAACATAATCCACATGACGGATCTCACGTTGGCTAAGTCTGAACACCAGAACCAGTGCTCAGAACAGTGGAGATCAGGTGGCAGGTGAGCCAGGTCCCGTGGGCCAGGAGTTGCCTGGCAGAAGTTCCCCAGGTGCTGCCCTTGCCTGCCTTGGTCTTTGCGATGGATGGTCTGGGGCAGTGCCAGTCCTTACCTCTTCCCATCGGTGTTCCCTTCTCCCGGCAAAGACCTAATCTGACCGTCTCCACAAAGTGTGACGTGAGGGGAAAGTACAAAGTCTTCCAAAGATTCACTTCCTGTTCTCCTGCTGGGGCTGTTGTTTCAAGGAAATTTATGCTCAGTGGTCAAAAAAAAGATTAGGACTTAATTGGTGAATTCAAAACCCAAGATCCCCAAAATCATGTGCCCTTTGTACTTGGAATGTGTAGCAAGTGAAGGAGAGTAGTTTGAGTTTGGGTTTTGTGAAAGTGAAAGGGCCCTCCTGAATTATCACTTGTCTTGCATCTACCATGACAGATACTTGGTTCCAGCAAATTCCAAACACCATCTGGGCTGTAAGGCTAGCGTGGTGTATTATGCAAAAACATTTGTATTGTCTTTCATCTCCCCATCCTTCTCTTATTTTGTTTCCAGTGTTTTTATATCAGTGCAAAGGTCTTAGTGGCAAAGAACTTAAATATCTTTGTGACTCTAATGCTTTCAGTGCAGCAACTTGTACACAGGCTGAGCGAGGGAAGGGTATTTATGGTAAAGGGAGTTAGAAATGATTTAACAGTAACTCACTCAGCCTTGTTAGAAATGATTTCCTGGGACCTCCCTGGTGGCTCAGTGGTTTAATCACTGCACTATGAAGCAAACTGCAGTCACTGCAGCACAAGTTCGATCCCTGCTGCCGGCCGGGGAGGGGACCCACATGGTGCAGCAGACCTCTCCTGCTGTGCCCGCTGCTCCCCTCAGCAGTGTGTTTCAGTTAATCTGCCTGTTCTGTTCCCCACTCTGTCTCTGGTGGATCTTCTCACTCCCCACACTTCTGGCTTATACCTCAGTGATTGTATGCATAAATAAATAAATCTTTAAAAAAAAGAGTAAATGATTTCCCTGCTCGCTCCCACCTCTGCCTGCGCTTACACACTCATGCACGTACATGCACACACACAGATTAGGACCAAATACATCTTCTTGCTTATTATTTCAAGGAGATGAAAAACCTCTAAGATGTCCTTACGGGGTTGCCACTGCTTGAACTGAAACTCAGGCTGGATTTAAAATGAGAAAACATATCACCCATTGGTGGAAATAAGGGAGCTGGGCATTTAAATAGAGGGCTTATCTTTTTAAGAAGACAGGAGAGGACACACTTTTCAGCAGTAAGGTGCAAGGTGTTGTATCAGGAATTCCCTTGGGGATGATTGTCCATGTAAGCGTCCCTATTCACTTCTCACAAATGCTGTTGAAATGAGCCAGGTTTCTAAGGAAAGTGTGCTCTCTCAGAATGGTGACTGAGAAGGCCTACATTAACCCACTCATTCATTATTCATAAAGCACCTACTAAGTGCCACTCTCTAAGCACTGAGCTGAATATTTGAAGCAAATATGTGCTCTTGAATTGCTGATAATATTGTGAGGAAACAGATCTGTAATCAGCTACAAAGAAATGAGCTCTGTATTATTATGGGCTCACCTACAAAGACCACTTCGAACCCCGGAGAAAAGCTCCCACATGATGGTTGAAAGGCAGCCTCTTTGTTGGTCAGCCAGCCCTGGATTTGAATCCCAGTTGTACTCTTTATTGTATAATCTGGGAATGATTATTTACCCCTGGGAAATTAAATTCCCCCATCTATAATACAGATAATTATGCTTACCATATTTTTCTGTTGTGATAATAAATGGATCTAGCACAGTATTAACACATAACCATTGATCAATAAATGGTAACAAATGATGATGTAGAGGTTGAGGGTGAGGCCAGTAATGATGATGATAATGATGTTTGCCTTCCTGAGGATTTAAGAGAGCTTGTCAGAGAACATTTAATCTGAGGCTTGAAGGATGAGTAGAATTTGCTAGGTAAGCAATGAAGGAGAGGCATTTTTGACACAGTCAGAGAACATCATGTGCAAAGACAAAGAAAGAGCTTATTCCATGACTTGTTAGAGAAACTATAAATGGCTCCATACTACTAAAGTTTATGGAAACTTGAGGCGTGGACTGGGGCTGAGGTTGAACAAGAGGCTGAACGGGCAGATAAAAGCCCATGTGAAGTGTCTTTTGTTCAGTGCTAAAGACCTCAGCTTAATACTATAAATTGTAAGAAAACATTATTTAATATATAAAATATAGGAATGACAAAATCAATTTATGAGTTGGGAAATCACTCTTTCTCAAGTTTAAGGGTAAGTTGGCCCGTAGATATGGAAGAAGTGTTTTGTCGAAATTGAGGAGAGAGATTGTAAGAGCTTTTTTTTATTGAGCATTTACTAAGTTCTAGGCATTTGGAATACTGTGAGGAAAATGATGATGTCTCTGATTACAGATTGTATTCGAGTGGGATAAATGAAGAAAACAAATAAAGAAGTTAAATGTCATAGAAAATGTTAAATTAGCCAGTGTGAAGAAAAGTGACTGGGATAGAAAAGCAACTTTAGCTTGGCTCTCTCTGCCCCTCCCAGGTACCATCTACCTGGGAGTCTTTATTCGCTATCTCTTTTTTTTTTTCCTAAATAAACTTTTCAAGACAAAAAAAAAGCAACTTTAGGTGGGAAGGTAAGGGAAGGTCACTCTCAGCCTACTTCAGAACTTTATAAAACTCTCTTCAGGGACTATCGAGTGTAAGTCTAAGGAAAAAAGTGGAGCCAGTGATGTGTAGATTTTCAGCTATGTGGGATGTTTTTGACTTAGAGACACTATTTTGTAGGTTTGGTCCAACAAGCCAATGAGTCTCCAGATGACAGAAGAGGTGGCAAAGGGAAGGGGAAGGAAGATCAAACAATCATATGGATGTGATTGGTCTATGAGATTTCTTTCTCCCCCTGAACTCTCAGGTCAAGAATTCAGAGATGAGATTCTATTCCATGTAGATTTTTTTGTGGGGAAGGAGGACAATTCACCCAAAAAGGAACCTGCATGCAGAGAAACAGGAACCCTATTACATTGTTGGTGGGAGTGTGTACTGGTGCAACCATTAGGGAAAGCAAATTGGGTTAACCTTGAAAAAGTAGAACTGGAAATATGTACACTCCAGCAATCTCACTCTTGGGCATCTATCCACAGTATATGAACCCATCAACACAAAACCACACAGTATATTCCATGTTGTTCTATTTACAATAGCTATGGCATGGAAGCAACCTAAATACCCATTGTCAGATGACTGGATCAAGAAGATGTGGTATATCCACATTCTGCAGTATTATATAGCCACAAGAAAAAAAGGAAATGCAGCCGTTTTCAAGAAAATGGAGGGAATTTAAGAGAATAATATGTAGCCAAGTAAGCCAGAATGATAAAAGCAAATACTGGAGATTTATACAACAGACAATTCAATGATGTAAAAATAGTTTAAAAAAAAAAAGATAGTGTACATCAATAAATATCCTGAGGGCTTTGAGATTAATAGGGAGGAGGAGAGAAAGGGACAAGGGATGTAAAGGATGGTAAGAAAAAAATTTAATTAAAAATGAAGACAAATAACAAGTGCTTGAGGATGTGGAGACAAGGGAACCTGTGCATAGCGTATCTCAGAGAGCTACTGAGAACACTGCACGTTTTACCTTTCCAACCTTTTGGAAAAAAATACACTGGAGCCCAGATACCATCAGTTAGTTTGGTAATTGTGCATCCAGATGAAAAGCACTTTAACAAAATTAAGAAGTAGCTAGTTTGATAGTCGTTCCAGTGAGCTTCAAAGATGACTTTTTTCCTGAGTGCTCTTGATGGAATTCATCTTAAACACATGAGTCCAGAAAGCAACATGAGTTGAAGGAGTAATTCATCTAATTTGACAGCAAGAATATGTATCAGATGCTCTTGTGCAACCATTCCAGGCTGGGTAGGTTCATTGTTGATTTGGGCAGACGAAAAGAGAATTTTGAAGCCTTTGGTATCTCTAATATGCCTTTAATGCTGAATCAGGAGACTAGGCTCACAGGCAGACCAGCAGGCAGGGAAGCAGCGACTGAGTCTCCTGGCCCCTAGATGTAGCCTTGTATCCCTTGCTTCTTGCCCCGGTCCATATTTACATATGTGCAGGTCTACGCTTGCTGTTTTCTCAGCTCAGGTGTCTAATTATAGGTGAATGTGCCCTGTGTAATCATAGGTGCACATGCCCTGTGCTCATGTTCCCAAATGCTCTTTGCATTAACAAGGTATCATGAGCAGGTAATGCAACCTGGGAGGAGAGCAAGGCTGCAGGTGGCAGCTGTAGAGGCTGGTGGTGGGAGGAGAAAAAATCCTGAATACCCATGTTCCTTATCAGTGTCTGTTATCTGTGGCCACTTGTTCCTAATGCTTCACATCATCCCATCTGATAAAATTGTGGTTGTCATTTCAGAACTGGGACAACTGAGGTGCATAATAAAGACCCAATACTCCTGCAATCTTGAAATGAACCTCAGTGAAGTACCTTCTGACTCTCAGCATTTAATCCTACCAACTTGAATAGTGCACAGTGTCACAGAGGAAGGGAATGAAGACATGGAATTAACCAAGCTGGGTTCAAGTACCCACTTAGCTGCCCATTATCTTCATGACCTTGGACAAGTCATTAGCCTATCAGAGTCTCAGTTTCTCACCAGTAAAAATGAGACCAACTCTCACCTTTGCTAACAGTTTGTCATCAGTAGCCAATTAAAAAAGTCCATGTGAAGCTTTATTGAAGGCAGCCTACCCTCAGGTAAAGGATATTATTCTAATCACCTCTGCCTGCCTTATATAGTTTGTTAGGCAGGGCTTCTCGGTCGCAATCATTTTGCTCCCCTGCTATTAGGGCTGGATGTGGTCATTAAGCCAACAACCTGGCAGATCACCCAGGGGTGATGCTTCTTTAGCTCAACCTGGCAGGCCTGGGCGGGCCATCGCCTCTCAGCATCCCAACAGGTGTGTTCACTGAGTCAGGCAGGTTTTTGGGAAAACTCCCCAGCTGGCTGTCCATGAGATACAGTGTCAGCATCCACCACCTATTGACCCAGTCTCTTGCCTCCTGGGTACCAGTCAGCTGTATTTGAGGATGTGCCTTCTGGGAAGGCACAGCCATTTGCTCTGTAGAGCTTTGACCCCTGCAGGGAGGCAGCACCCAAGAAAAGGAGTAGGTAGAGACTGATTCTCTAGCCTGAATCGCCTTTCTTTGCAAGGCTGTTTGGCATTGAATTATAAGGGAGGTGATGGAACAGGCTCTCTTCATTGTAGTCTTTCAAGGCAGCCTAACTGGCTCAGTTGATCTTCAAGGGGCTACTCCCCCTTCCTGGCTTCTTGGCTTCAGCATCCGATTCTTATTAGTAGTAATGACCTCCCACCTCCCAGGATGTACAGCTTCCACCTCCCAGGATGTACAGGTGTTAACAAATGCTTCCTGCCGCCCCCACAAACATGCACTCTCCTCTCTCACTGGGCCACCCAGAGGGCAGAAATAAAGGTATTTCCTCAAGAGGAGCTTCTGGTGAGCATACATCCCCAGTTGCTAGGGCATATGTCAAAAAAAACATTGTGTGATTGGTATGGATCAAATGCTTACAATAGTGCACAGCATGTAGTATGTGTTCAATTAATATTGCCCATTATTATCAGCTTTCTCACAATAACTTTATAAAGAAGGTGCTGTTCTCACTCCAATTGGAACTCAGAGCAGGTAAATCTCCTGCCCAGAAACCTTTTCTTATGAATGACAGTCCCAGAATTTGAATCCAGGCATCCTTTCAGCTGGGCTACCTCCCCCATCAAAGTTGTTAACTGCTTTACAAAAACGCTAAAAGGGGCTAGAGCAGGCCTCTCCCAGCATTTATTCTGAACATAACTCCTGAGGATTTAAAACTGTGATCTCAGGAAATGGTGTGGTGAACCTGCCCTAATGGTACCTTTGTTCCCATAGGAAACCTTGAGGACCAGTTGGGAGAGGACCCTGTGAACTGGGCCAGCTGTGAAATAGGGGTGCTTGTTTCTGTTCCCCTCAGACATGTCCTCCCTTCTTATTCCCATCTTCCCTAACTCATTCCTCACAATGTTAGCCTGACATAGGACAGAGCAGTCTCCAAAATGTTGCCTGGCCAAAGGCTCTGATATAGAGGAGTTTCTATGGATAGTTACTTCTGGCCCTTTCTCAAGCCCACACCATCTTGCACTAGACCAATCAGTTCCTCCACAGCCTCCAGAAGCCAGTGCTACTTCCTAGTTGCTCGTGAAGGGCAGGCTGCCTTCTGAGGTCAGCTGAGGGGTCTCCAGCATTTTTAGCATACACCTGGGAAATCTGAGTTGTAACTTTAGCATTTCCAGTATGATAGAACATGGGTGATAGTAATGACGAATACTAATGTAGGGTTAACAAAACATCTTAAACCATGTTTCATTTGATTCTCCTAAGACTGAGAATAATCAGGACAGATTCTCTTATTTCCACTTTATAGAAGAGAATCTGAGGTTCAGTCAAGCACTTGACTAACTCTGTACTTCTAATTAGTGAAAACCAGGGCATGAGCTCAAGATTTCTTAATAGAAATTCCAATGTCTGCACATAGCACTCTGTTTCTCTCCCCTGCACACACATATACAATGTACCTCAACTTTTCATACATAAAATGAGGGTGCTTGGCATGAAGCTATCTCTGAGGACTCTTCTAGCTCTCAAATAGAATCAAGTGTTGTTCAGTTTTCTCATGTGCTCTTGTTCATCTGAAGAATTCCTAGTTATAATACTTACATCAGGGCTACGTCCTTTCAGAACTATCCCCACTCTTCTATTTGAATACTGTAATAGTCCCACCTTTATAGCTTGTGGAATCTCTTTTCTTTAAGAAGGTGACCTCCCTGTACTCCATAACAACAGTGCTACCAGTTTATTCCTAAGATCGTTCCAACAAGTGAGGCAACAGACTGGCAAGTGTGTGAACACGCCCACATGCCCAGCCTTGGGCATTAAACATCTGAGCAGAGCACAACACCAAAGAAGCCTGGTTTGCAACATCTAGCATCTTCTACAAAGCATTTAGACCATTGAGAAATGCCAGTAATAGAGCAAATGGATAGAGCAGTGATGGCTTAAGGTATCTAAATGTTTGTTTGTTTTTTTAAGATTTTATTTATTTATGCATACAAGAGCTGGAGTACAGACCAGAGATGGGGGTGTGGGGGGTGGGAGCGCATGAGAGGATTCACCAGAGACAGAGCAGGGAGCAGAACAGGTAGATCGATTGAAATATACTTCTTTTTTTTTTTTTTTTTTAAGATTTATTTATTTATGTATACAAGAGCTGGGGTACAGACAAGAGTCCTGGGAGGTGAGAGGACTCACCAGAGACAGAGAGGCAGAGAGGGAGCAGAACAGGCATATGGGCGGAAACACACTGCTGAGAGGAGCAGTGGGCGAGACAGGAGCGGTCTGCTGCGCCATGTGGGTCCCCTCCCTGGCTGGGGATTGAACTCTCGAGCTGCTGTGCTGTGGATGCTTCACCGTGGGCGCTCAACCCGCTGCGCCACCAAGGGAGGCCCTGAAATATACTTCTGAAGGGAGCGGCGGCAAGACAGGAGAGGTCTGCTGTGTCATGTGGGTCCCCTCCCTGGCCGGGGATGGAACTCGCACTGCAGTGGCTGTGGAAGCTCCACAGTGCAGAGTTCAACCCCTTGCGGTACCAGGGAAGCCCCTAGGGTATCTAAATGAGTAAGAATTTACAAGTGAAGCAGGAAATGATCATTGTAAGAGAGAAGTTTCCTTCAGTTGAATGCTTGATCCATTCCTCTTGAAGGAATAATTGTAACAGCCTACAAACCAAAAGCAATTCTCAGTTATAGATGCTTTTCAGACATATGGTATGTATTTGGGTTTTTTTTTACTATATAGAGGAAGTGGTTAAGATTATTAGTAGTAAGAAAACCTAGACGCAGGACTTTATTTTTTAATAAATGACTTAATCTTTGTGTCTGAGGTTTTTATTTAATAAAATCAATATTACATTAAATATTGTAGTAACATTAAAATATCAAGTAGTGATATAAGGATTTTAAAGTTAAAAAATTATTTAATATTTTCCCCCATATTTCCTTCCTCCACTGTCTTATTTTCTCCTCTCATAGTGGAAATTTCCCCGATTCTTCTCATTTGTTAAAATGGAACTAAAATTTGCATAAAGTGACAGCATAGGTCTTAAATGTACAAGTCAGTAGCTTTGGCTTAACCCCAATCAAGATATAGACAATTTCCATCATCCTGGAGATTCTCACGCCCCCTTCAAGCAACCTTCCTGACCCCCCTCCCCGGGCATAAGGATTCTTCTGTTTTGATTTAGTTCTTAATTTACTTTTGCACTTTTGACTACACATCAATATTGTTTAGTTTTTTACTTTCTTTGCTCAACATGTTTTTCAGATTTATCTATTTTCTTGCAAGTAACCCTATTTATCTGATTTTATTGCTGAGCAATATTCTATTATATGGAATAGCACAATATTTTATTTGATCAGCTGACAAACATTTGGGTTTTGTCTGTTTTGAGGCTACTGTGAACAGTCTCTGTAAATATTCTTGTAGTGGATTTTTCCCAACACAAGTTTTCATTCCCCTTTGGTAAGTATGTAGGAATAGAATTGTTGAATTATTCAATACATGACATTTGTTTTACTTTATGAAGGACTATCAAATAGTTTTCCAAAACAGTTGCCATTTGACAACCCTAACAGTTAGTTCTCAATGAGAGTTCCAGTGTTCTCACATCACTACCAAAGTTGATATTGTGAATCTTTTCATTGTAGGTTTTCACATTGGTGCAAAGAGACATAAACCATAATCAGTGGGGGAAGCTGGGTGAAGAATATGTGGGCTTGCTTTTCCAAGAATATGTGGGCTTACTTTTTTGTTTTTAAAATAAAACCACTAAAAAATGTGGGTTAGGGCCTCCCTGGTGGAGCAGTGGGTTGAGTGCTGCACTGTGAAGCCACTGCAACGTGAGTTTGATCCCCAGCCAGGGAGGGAACCCACATGGCACAGCAGACCTCTCCTGCCTCGCCCACTGCGCCCCTCACCAGTGTATTTCAAATTAATCTGCCTGTTCTGTTCCCCACTCTGTCTCTGGTGGATCCTCTCACCACCCCTGCGCCTTTGGCCTGTACCCCAGTTCTTATATGCATAAATAAATCTTTTTTTAAAAATGTGGGTTTTAACAAAACTCACATGAAATGGTATTCCATTGTGATTTGCTTTGGCATTTTGTTCCTAATGATGTTGACTTGGTTACTTTTGCATGTGATTACTGGCTCCTCCTATATCTTCTTCTGTGAAATGTTGTTCAAGTTTTCATACATTTTCCTGTAATCGGGTTGTCTTTTTATTATTGAGTTTATATTTATATATCTTTACATATATTACCTTTGTATTTATATATTAAATATCTACATTTAGATGTAAGTCTTGTGTGTTGCAATTAATTCTCCAGTTGGTTGCTTGCCTAATCATTGTCTTAGCAGTGTTTTCTGATGGACAGAATTTTTAAATGATGGCGAAGTTCAATTTATCACTTTTTTCTTTTATAGTCAGCACTTTTTCAGTTTGAAGGAATCTTTATTCCAAGGTCACAAATTTATTATCTTATATTTCCTTGACTTACCGATAGAGTTTTAGATTTTATGTTTTGATAAATATGCTATGCTCCATCTTAAATTAATGTTTGTGAATGATGTGGATGTGAGTTACATTCTTATCCCTCCCATACATGTATTTAGTCACTTCAACACCAATTGCTGGACTCCCTTTTCCCATTGATTTGCTTTAACTGCTTTACTTTAATTAGACCATCTATGTGTGCATTTCAGGAAAGTCTTTTAATCAGATGAGAAGTCTGGAATTGATATTCTTCTCCCTCCTCCCTATGCCCCCCCCCCATTGTTCTTTCCTGATTTACTTTATATAATTGCTTCAACCTAATTTTGCTTGGAAATTTATGGCAGGAATATCTTTAATTGGCAAAAGCGTTTGCTTGTTTCCTATCTCACCTCTTTCACCTCCGTGTCACCTTCTCTGATCATCATGGTTAAATTAACGAAATAACCTTTCCCAGCTAGCTCTCCCGAACACCTTGCCTGCTATTTTTTTTTTCTCCAGAGTACTTATCATAGGGTGGCATATTATATTTTATTTTCTGTGGGCTGTTTGTCTTTCTGCGTCAGAATGAAGGTTCCATATGGGCAGGGCTGCCACTGTACACGGTCTCTCTTTCCCTCAGCCGGTAAAAGGAAGCAGAGTTTGAGGAGAAGGAAAGTAGTTTAATTCGTCGACAAACTTGAGGAGGGCAGCAGACTCGTGTCTGAAAGACCACCGTCCTGCTCTTGGGTAGGGTGCAGGGTATTTATACAAAGAGGTTAAGCAAAAGGGAGATGGGCAAGGGTCAGCATGCCCCTTTGATGCAGGCGCATGGAGATTTTGGGTGGGTGCCAGCTTGCTTCATTAACAGCTGATGTTTGACTTCCTTATTCTCCACTTAAGGATGGCCTTCCTTTTCCTTGGACTGCAGGAAGACAAACTTGTTAAATGCAACATAGAGAAATGCTTATCTGAAGGGGCAGGAAGAGAGACCTGTCCTGTTCCACTGTATCAGGGCTGTTTAAAGTCTCTGTACCAATGCTATTGCTGTGTTTCTAGTACCTAGAGTAGCGCCATCACAGACAGGCTCGGCCAATAGTCAGTGAATGAACAAACAGATCATTGTTTCTCTGTTGTAACATCTTATTTCATGGATGTGAGAACTTGTATCTCTCGGCGAATATTCTAAAATCTCTGAACTGTTTTGCCATTTTCTGCATTTCCTCTGAGTTCTTCTTTTTTAAAAAGGCCAGTGATCCTTGACTGTTCCTTTTCTAGGTGGGCCTTGTTGAGTTGTAAATGGTGCCGGTTGACTGTGTTTGAGAAACTAAAACAGTGCTAAGAACAGTGCCAGAGTGGGGTAGGGAGGGGGAGAAACTACAGCAGCACTGGGACCCTTGTCCCATCTGCTGCAGCAGCTTCACTGGGAGCCCAGCATGTTGGTGGCCTCTTGGCTGGCCTCTACTGTGGGAATCCTGGGCTAGTTTGCTTTGGGGCCAGGAAACTTTGCCGCTGCATGCCGTGGAGCAGCCAGGTGAGGGAACCATCACCACAGCCACATGCCAGCCATTTTCACAGTGGCCTGTATGTTGCCCCGTTTGGAACAGACTTTAGGAAGACTTAGCTTTAGGAAGCCATTAAAGTCTGTTGCCAGGAAATAAAGTTCATATTACAGGAAGTCACATAAATTCAGGAAGTAATTTTTTTTTAAAGATTTTATTTGTTTATGCATACAAGAGCTGGGGTACAGGCCATAGGCACAGAGGGTGAGAGGATTCACCAGAGACAGAGCGGGGAGCAGAACAGGGAGATCAACAGAAATACACTGCTGAGGGGAGCAGTGGGCGAGGCAGGAGAGGTCTGCTGCATCATGTGGGTCAGTTCCCTGGCCGGGGATCAAACTCACGCTGCAGTGGCTGCGGAAGCTCCACTGCTTAACCCCTTAGGCCACTAGGGAGGCCCCAGGAAGTAATTTCTGAGTAATGTTTAGTTCTTCTCAGAAGCATGTTTTTAGAATTTAGTCACTCTTGCTGTGAAGGTCTCTACTGCCGACTCTCCTTGTAAATCTCATTTCCTCAGACCTCCGGTGCACAAAGGTTAGGCCAGTTCTTAAATTCAGAGATTACTTACCCAACAAATATTGATGAGCACCTGTAATGTGCTGGGCACTGACTAGGCTGCAGACTGAAAGAAAAATTAAACCCAGTTTTGGCTCCTGAGCACTTATAATCAAGTTTGGAAAATGTATGTAAAAATAATATAGTGAAATGAATGACCGTCCTTAGACATCCCTGTGGAAGGAGGTAAGTGCAAGTCACCATGCGAGTGAAGAGAATAGCTGATCAACTCCACTCTGGGACACAAGAGAGGGCGTCCATAGGCGTGTATGTTGTCCCTTCTGGAAGCTATATTTCCTTCCTAAGCTTCAGAACGCAACCTGTACATGGGAGAAGTGTCCACCCCAAACAGACATAACAAAGTTGCAACAGGTGATGTCCTGAGAAAAAAAACAGCTTCAAGCTTGACTGCAGCAGAAGCACCCATGGGTTAGAAAAGGAGCCCCCACATTAACTCTCCACAGAGAGGGCTGTGAGGGAGATGGTCATGGTGGCTCGTTCACATTCTATTTTTTAAAAAGAATTATTTATTTATTTATGCATACAAGAACTAGGGCACAGGCCAGAGGTGCGAGGGGTGAGAGAATTCACCAGAGACAGAGTAGGGAACAGAACAGGCAGATCAACTGAAACTCATTGCTCAGGAAAATGGTAGGTGAGACAGAAGAGGTCTGCTGTGCCATGTGGAGCATTTCCCTGGCCGGCAGCAGGAATCGAACCCATGCTGCAGTGGCTGTGCTTTGCCTCATTGTGCGTTGTGTAACCCTTTGTCCCACAGAGAGGCTCCTCATTCACATTCTATATGAGTGAGAGGCTGTCTCCTTCCCACTAGTGCCTACAGACAGAGATATAGACTTCCCAGGCACAGGGCTGGATTAAGGGAAAGCGTAGAGAGTACGATAAGACTAAGTAGTTTCTACCAGGTGCTTTGATTTGGGCATCGGAGTAGATGGAGCTGTTGTGACAGAGAAGGGACCTAATAAAGAGGGGGAAACCTGTTATATTGGGAGGTGTTATTTGAGTTGTGGTTGATTGCAGACTTCAGCCAGCAGGAGTCAGTAAATGGCAGTAACATGTGAATAATGTGGGTTTTGAGTGAATTAAGTGCGATGGTGTCTATAAAGTGCCTGGTGGGTCATATTCGATTATTCTTATTAATCAACATGGTGTCGAGTTGAGTGACCAAGCTGAATCAGATTTCTTTTGTGTGTGATAATCCCTAACTGTGTTCTAGTTCCTTAATTACCTCGACTGTGGACAGTGTCATGTGAGCTATGGACAGTTACTGACCACAGCAGACAGGCAGGAGGCAGAGCCTACCCACGAAGGCACATGGGAGCCTTCTAAGCACCAGGGCTCAGCTGTCTGCAAGCATTTGCACTGGGATGTTAAGATCCACCGGTGTTCTTGTGCTTACCTCACTGGCCGCCACGGGGCTAATAGAGGAGCAGGCACAGATAGACCCCGGTGTTGAAATGAATTCACCCAATGTGACTCTCAGTCTCAACAGACTTGGATAGAAATCACACAGAATACCGAAATGCAACAGGAAACAACTTTGAGGTTAGAGCAAAAGAGAGTAATTTGTGCCTTTGAATTTTGAAACGAACTTCAGGTTGTGCAGCAGGAAAAGGAACAAACCCTCCAGGAAGCTCTCCTTTGATGTTTGTTTAACTGGATTGTGCAGCTGACCGCTGGGAATGGGGAAGGGATGGAAGGCCAGGGACACATAACCTGCTTGTCCCTCCACACAGCCCTAGTGGCCCTGAGCCCTGCATATCACAGGGACTCCGGTAGCCACACACGCGCCAGCACGTCCATGGGGACACGCTGAGATATGAGTCGCGGACCAGGTTTGCAAGGCAGACACTGCTGCCTGGTGAGTAGCTCTCTTGCTGTTCATTGGCAGTAATACACAAGCATGATTGAGCCTATGACAACGGGAGGGAAACAGGGTCCAGGGGAAACAAGGGATAGTCAACTTTGAGGGAATAGTACTCAAGAGAACCACTGGGAGAGGGCCTCCCTGGTGGCGCAGTGGGTTAAGCAACACACTATGAAGCAAACCGCAGCCACTGCAGTACGAGTTCGATCCCTGCTGCCGGCCAGGGAGGGGACCCACATGGTGCAGCAGACCTCTCCTGCTGTGCCCGCTGCTCCCCTCAGCAGTGTACTTCTGCTGATCTGCCTGTTCTGCTCCCCGCTCTGTCCTGTACCCCAGTGCTTGTATGCATAAATAAATAAATCTTTTAAAAAAAAAAAGAGAACCACTGGGTAATCAACTTTAATGGGGGACATGAGGAGACATGTCAGCCACGTATCTAAGGAGAACTCCCCGTGCATGTGTGTGGGATAATTCCCGGCTACTCCCAGACCGTCTTGGACTCTGACCACACAATCAGTCACGGGCCATCCAGGCGTCCCCGCCCACCTATGATGTGGACCATTGTCCCAACTCAGTCACGCGGGAGTGCCTGGTCCGAATCTATCACACACACATTGGTGACAGAGGGGCCTTGTAGCACAGGCGCTGAGGCCTAGGCGGGAGAGAGGCCGCTAGCGTTAGCATGGTGCGATGGGCAAACCACAGTCTGCATGGCGGGCTCATGTAATACATTTTTCTGGGTGTGGCTGGGAGGGTCAGTGGAGAATCGTTGAGAAGCTTGTCTGTAGAGGAGATCCCTCCTAGCTTCCTCCTTTTTCAGCAAGAAAAGACATCTTATTTCCCAAAACCTCTGAACTAGCATTAATCATTTTCTCCTTCCAGCTTTCTTACTGGGAACAATTAGACTGCCTTGGTGGATCCCTGAAATAGCCGAAGAGATCAAATTCATAGCTGGAGATGACAAAACTAATGATAACATTAATAAATCAGGAGAAGGAAGTACCAGCCACAGACTATTCAGAAAACCAAGAACAGCGCCATGTTTCTGACTTAGCCAGAGAGGGTTTGTGTCATGGGGAAATGAAGTAGCTTATAAATGCACTTATTTCCTATGGCCGCTATAATTAATTACCATACACTCAGTTGCTTAAAACTATGTAAACTGTTAATTGGAAATAAAGGCCCAATGACAGTTAGACAAAATGTTTACTAGATAACAAAGTGAGGAAGGATGCAAGCCCAGGAACAGTTGGACAAATTTACCCTGGGAGAACTGTTCTAATCGATGCAGGTTTGAATTTAGCTTATATAGGTAGTCACGGTGAGTCACTGAATTTAAGAATGTAATTATTCTAATTAATCTAAGTTGTCTTTAGGTTAAAGTTATGCTGATGGAGAGGAAGCAGGATTTAACCTCTTCCTTTCTAAAGAATGCACGGCAGAGAGGCAAATGTTGGGTACCCATTGTTCAACTCCTTTTTGTCTGACAAAAAGGTCATCGGTGGGTGTGACAAGACTGGCGTTAGCTTCAGGCAGCAGACTCCTGCACTGGCTAAGGCTTTACATCAGTGAAGATGGCCTCGTTCTCTTGATGACTAGGCCAGGGGCTCAAGGGGGTGGGGAGTGGCTGGGTGGGGTTGGGATGGTTGGGGGCTGGAGGGGGATGGGGGGATGAAGGCAGGTAATGGGGAGGTGGAGGGGGTGTCCCAGAAAATGTCAGAATATATTTACAAAATGTACTACCTAATCACAATTCTGAAATGGGGTGCTTTTCCTGCTGGAGAATTTAGGGGAGAATCTGCTTCCCCATCTATTCCATCTTCCAGAATTGCCACATCTTGGCTCATGGTGTTATGTTAACTCCCACCTCTGCTTTTCTCCTCACATCTCCTTTTTAACTCTGATCCTTTCTCATCCCTCTTACAAGGACCCTACTTTACATTGGGACTACCCAAATAATCCAGGATAATCTCCCCATTTCAAGATCTTTAACCACATATGCAGTCTCTTTTGTATGAACTATTCAAACTCTTCAATAACATATCATGAAAAAATATCCATAAGATACCATAGTCACAGGTTCTAGGGAATTAGGATGCAGGCCACTTTGGAGAGCCCTTATTCCACCCACCACAGGTGAGGTGACTGTCTTAGCCACCTCCAGCTTGGGTTTTCTTTAGGCCTCAGGGTCAGCTTCTGGATCTCGCTGGAGGTATTCATAAGGTCTCTGAATGCTGAGTGCAGGGCTCACTTTTGCCAGCTCCCGGGGCCTGTTGGAGGGCTCTCTGGCCTCTGGATTTCTCCTGGAATTTGCTCCTTTCCCCAAGAAGAACTCATACAGGGGCTGGAATCCTGCTTGCAGGGTACTCAGCGGGCATCGGATGCATCCCGGCTCTGTGCTGGGATGTGCAGCATTGTCTGGTGATACTGTCACTGCAACCCAGTCACAAGGCTGTGGAGACACTTCCCTCCATCACAATGACCAAGAGTACAGTTACCCTGTGGTTCCCGACAGGCTGACGGCCATCATTCCTGCAAACAAATAAGGATAAATGTGGTCAAGCTTGAAGACCCAGAATCCAGTGGGAGAGGGTGCCCAGACCCAACTGAGGCTGGGAATTTTCCATGGTTTGTTTGGATCCCCAGAGAAATGCTAGGTCCAAGGAAGTCATTGAATTTGCTTCTGGTCCAGAATAGTTTAAAAGCTCTGCAATGGCCCTCCGGGGCTTACCTAGCATGTCATCCTTCAGGCTCAAAGGCAGGAAAATGTTGTTTCCCTTTTGTAGAATCCCTCCCCACTCTGGTGCAGGGCTGGCTCCCCACTCTGTTGATAGGGCACCCTTGGCTGACTGCTATTCCACATGTGCATGTAAATCCCAGATGCCATCTTCTATCTCATCTCTCATGGGTGCCCGAGGTTTCCCTTTCCTTTGGTCTGGGCCATGAGACTAAGTGCTTTTGTTACAGGGCAGGGAGCGGAGCACCCCAGAACCTCCAAGCATGCCCTCTCTGAATGGGTTCTGCCATCCCCCGCATTAAGACAAACACATAAAACCTTTAATGGAAAGGAACTTTAATACAATTAGGGTACAATACAGAATGGACAAAGAACATAGTTATTAAGTTAAGCATCCAAAGTTACCCATCTCCTTGAGGGTAAAAGTCCAACCAAATAGGATTGGCCCAAAGCAAGGCCCAAAAGCCTGCCACACGTCCAAAGAACCTTTCCGTAGAGACCCATAGAAAAGGGTCAGACAGAGTCAGACAAATCTGGGAGGAAAAAGAGCAAAATCAAAATCAAGATGAAAGCTGCCATTGTTCACCTCCCCACGGGTCTCTCACCCACATCTGTTCCAACCAGTCCAAGACCAAAAAGCAAGCGCAGTTTCTTCCCATGTGGCTCTGCTCCATGTGCCTCCTCCAGGTCTCCTTGCTGCTCTCCATCCTGCTTCCTTCTTTCCTTCTTCTCTGCAGAATCCTCTTTCCCTTCTCAGCTCCACCCACTTAGGGTGGAACCAGGATTCTGGAACTTCCCCCTTTCCTGGGACCACCCTGTTACACTTTCATTTACTCAGCAATTGCTACTTTTTACACTGAGTATTCTCATGATGAATAACACATCCTACTTCTTATAATTTCACTCTACAGTGCATCCTGGGTTATCCATCCCCAAAAGTTAGTCAAATAATATAAAGTCATCTGAAAACAAAATCCTGCTTGGGGAGATCAGAAAAACAGAAGGGAGTAGGTTTAACTGTATAAATCTGGACCCTGCACACAAATTCTAGAAAAGGCCCACTGGCCCCTTGTTTGTGCTAATGTAAACAGTTCTCAAACAGAGCCAGACCTCTTGGAGACAACGTGGGGTGTGGGTGTGTGTCCTGCTTTGGCAGAATTCTTATCTAACACACAAGTGTGGTTAGGAGGATGACAAGGGATGCAAAGTGGGGTGTGCTGTAGGCTGGAGTCCTGGGGCGGGGAAGGGTTACAGATTGGGTATCTTGGGAAGAGGCCTGAATTACCTGCCTTGGTGTCTCCTCTCCAGGAGACTCAACGCTGAGACTGCAGTATGAGTGTTCCACAGAGAGAGCGGGGAACCCTTCAGTAAGGAAGGGTGTTAAAAAAGAAAGCTGCTAACTTTGCATTATGGGGGAAAGGTGTTTATATCCAGCTCCCAGATTCCCTGGGTGCACCTTTGGGCCAAACCCGCCTCCATTTTCCTCTGCCTCTCAGCTCTGTGTCTCCTTTCTTTTCATCTTGTCTATACAACTGAGTTCCCTGCTGGTTTCCCATGCCCCAGCTTCCATCTACCCCCAGGCAAGCTCCCCTCCTCAGTCCCCAGCTGTGAGCTGAAAAACAGGCTTGGTAGCCCTCCCTGAGGCTCATGCATGTTTCATGACAGTGCTGTGAGGCTGTGATGGAGTTGTCCTTTCTTCAGACTGAGGGCTCAAGGTAGCGCTTCCCCTCCCCCCATTTCTGCTGCCCTTCCAATTCCTTTCACTGGACTTGCTGTAGGGTGTTCCAGATGGAGGAGACCCCAGCTGAGTTTGAGTAAACCTAGGAAAGGGGAGAGAGAGAAAGAGAAAGAGACAGACAGAGAGAGAGGGAAAAGGAGAAGTATGAGGAGAGAGAGAGGCACAGAGGGAGGATACAGGGCTTCCCACATGTCTCAGAGGCTGAGTGATGGTCTGAAGAAGATGTTGGGAACATTTAGACAGGGACTGGGAACTCTCAGCCCCAAAGGAGGTGAAAAGCCTTCTCTGCATACTTCACTCTGGACTCTGAGGAGGAACTGACAATTCACATCACTGTTGCTACTTGAATTAACCCTTCAGATTAGCAAAAAATAAAATAACAAACACACAAAGTAAAAACTAATAATAATAGGATAAGAAACACTTCATTTATTTTGTGTTCCTTTGGCGACCCAGCTCTGCACTTTTAGAGCTGGAGGGAGGTCAGCCCAACTTGGTGAAGCACACCCAGCTTCCTCCAGCGGGTGCCTCTTAAGCCCTCTCCTGCCCCCAGGCCCTGCTTTGGGAAGTAAAGGCAACCACCCAGTTACCCAGTATCCCCCTCTCCACCTCCAACCCCAACAATGTTCCCAGGGCAGCACTGGTGGCAGCACATTTGGAAAGACCATGGAGGTTCCCCTGGAGGGGGTGAGCGTCGGGAAGGGGTGAGGGTGGGGAAGGTCGTGGGCATCATGCCATCACACCCTCCTTTTCTGGGGTATCTGTCTGGTGGCCTTTGTGATGTAGCCCCACAGCTTGGTGTTGAGGGACTCTGTCTATCTAATACCCCAAGATAGCTCCACCTCCAGACACTCCCCCAAACCCCAAGTCTCAGAGGCTGCTGGACGTTATCAAGCACACAGATAAAGCACACTATGTAGCAGGCACTGTTGGATGCTTTACTCACAATAACCAGAATGATGCTTTAATTGTACTATATAGTAGATATTGATTTTTTTTAATTGAGGCAACATTGCATTATAGCATTATAAAGGGTGTACATCATTACAAATCACCATCAGCAGTGGCTAGATTAAGTTCACTACTAAAAGTCCAATTCTATCCTTCACCATACAATTGACCTCTTTAACGTGATTGACTAACCCCAGTACCCTTTTTCTTCTGGTAACTTCTTCTTTGACTTTATAGTTTAAATTTTTTTTTAATTTATTTGACTCATGCTTTGGCTTGGTTTCTCTACATAACACATATAGTGAAATTCTTCCTATAACTGACTTATTTCACTAAAAATAGTCCCCTCTAGGACCATCCCATTTATATAGTATTCCACTATATAAATACAACACAATGGATACTTTTTTAAAAAAATATTTATATAAGAACTGGGGTACAGGCCAGAGGTGTGGAGGTGTGGGGTGTGAGAGGATTCACCAGAGACAGAGTGGGAAGCAGAATGGGCAGATAACGAAAATGCACTGCTGAGGAAAGCAGCAGGCAAGGCAGGAGAAGTTTGCTGAGCCATGTGGGTTGCTCCCTGGCTGGGTATTGAACTCATGCTGCAGTGGCTGCAGGCTTTATAGGGCTGAGACTTAACCCTCTGTGCCACTAGGGGGGCCCGCAATGGATACTTTCTATTCACATTTTATAGATAGGGTGACTGAGGCATAATGTGTTAAGTAACCAGCCCAAGTTCATGCAGCTGGAAGTGGCACAGCTGAGACTTGAACCTGGATGTTATGGCTCCAGCTCCATGTTCTTGCTCGCTGGTTATGATGCATCTCATCATGGTCTCTTTATCCCCCTGGATGCCCGTCTCCAGCTGTGCCCTGGCAGAGGAGTGGTTTAGTGGGGTATAGTGAGAATAATATAGCACTAGAGGTTTGTGAACCTAACTCTGGTCTGTGTTGTGCCACTCTCTGGCCAGGTAACACTGACTTCAAGCTCTCTGAACCCAGTGCCACTTCTTTCAGAGGACAGACGGGTTAGAGGACTTTTACACCATGCTAGCATTGGATGCTTATAAGGACTCCACTGAGCGCTCAACAGTGCTTGGATCTAGCCGTCCCTGCAGCCTCCTGGACCTTACCGTGGACCTTCCCTGCCTGTTTTCTGGTGAATCCTCTTACCCCTGCACCTCTGGCCTGTACCCCAGGTCTTGTAGGCATAAGGCAGAGAGGAAAATGATAACAAGGCAAAAGTGGGCAGCCTCCCTGGGAAAGGCGGACAGCTCAGTGTGAGCCTGACATGTCCCTCCAGGAAGGGACAGTAAGGGCTTGGCTAATTTACTCCGCAGTGACATGTTCATGTCAGGCCCAGCTGGAAAGTGCCAGGGGCTATTCCTGACCAGCCAAAGACTAGCCCAAGTCAGTTTCCTCCCCTGCAGATGGTAACAGAGCGATTGCAGCTAAGCCTTAATGACTTGGAAGCATATACACTCTAATTGGGTTAAAGTGGGCCATTTTACCTGATTAGGAATCAGGATCAGAGAGTTTAAAATTAAAGTGTCCTATTTCCTCAATGCCAAGATGCATGCTTTTCCTGTATTACTGAAATTGAAATGTCTTAGAAGCAACAATATTTATTTTTAATGTGGTGTTTCTCTCCCAACACACTCATCCACTCACACTCACACATGCAAGCATTATTAAAATTGATAGTGCATCTTAGAATTAAAAATAAATAATAATATTTTTATTGCTCTAGTCTATGTGTTCATCTTTGCCTCTCTGTGCATCCAGTTCATTGTGTGTACCTTCTGCTGACTCGCTACCTCTATGCTTTGATTCACAGTACAAAATGGCCAGTCATGGCTTCACAGAAGGACCAAATCTCTCTGTGCCCATGTTTCTCTGTGTTTCTCTCTCTTTTCTCCAATACTAATGGCAGGAAAAAAATTCTTATTGGTGGGCCTTCCTTGTGGCACAAGGGGTTGAGCGCCGCACTGTGGAGTTTCCACAGCTACGGCAGCACAAGTTCAATCCCTGGCCAGGGAGGTGATCCACATGGCATGGCGGACCTCTCCTGCCTCACCTGCTGCTCCCCTCAGCAGTGTACTTCAGTCCATCTGCCTGTTCTGTTCCCCCCTCTGTCTCTGGTGAATCCTCTCACCCCAGCACCTCTCGCCTGTACCCCAGTTCTTGAATGCATAAATAAAATCTTTTAAAAAAATTCTTATTGGTCTTTTTCGTCCAGTCCACTGAGGCTGAGAAACAGTAGTGTTAGTGCCAGAACTTCTGAAACCCAGTGGAAAATAAGATAACATTTTTGCAAGATGGCGGTCAACTTCCTGTTCCTGTGGGGCCACAGGTCAGTCTAGGGAGCTGCTGTAGTTTGGACAAATGTGTCACCAGTTCTCCCCCACAAGGAGCAGAGATTTACTGCTTCAGAACATTACCTCCATGGCACTAAACCATGTTGGGAAGGTTTACAACCCAGAGTCATCCCAAGAGAGGGCTACCTTCCTCAGCAAACAGGCCATCAAATGGGCAGTGCTGCTCAAAGCAGTGTTGCCCAGGGGTTTGCACTGGTGTCCATCTCCCTCAGATAGGACTAGAGGACTGAGGACCACTGCCCAAAGATATCTGAGAAGTGACAGGGAGGCAGAGGTGGTGAATCACAGGAGACTGCCCTAGAAAGCTAGAAATGGAAACTGACTTTTCATTTTACACCACAGAGTTTCTTTCCCAAAAGTCTCTGAGGATCCTGATCTTGCCCATCTCAGCCTCAGATTATGTCCAAAATAAGTTTAACCCCTCATCAGTCCCTGGAGGAGCAGGGGTTGGGACTTGGACAGGTGGGTGAGGAAGAGATCAGAAGCCTGTGGCCCCTCATCTTTTGGGGTGACCTGCCAATGCAGTGACGGTGACTCAGCCTAGGTGCTGTATGGCCTTCAGTTCTGGAACTGGGTGGAAAGCCCCTCACATGACACCTTCTTTCCGGTTTCTCCCTGAGCTACAGCAACCCCCTGCCTGTCCTGGAAGTTGCTGGGTTGCGACTGAGCCACCAACCTAGAGCTTTGGCAGGAGGGCTGCTTGCTTGTTGGAGAGGATGTCAAGTGAGAATAGGCAGTGTTTGTGCCAGCTCTTCTGAACCCCAGAGGGGAGCAAGGGAACAGACAGGGCATGGAGGAATAGGGCAGAAAAGCAATAGCTTTCCAGGGCAAAAGAAGAAAACCAGCAGCCAAAGGGCTATTTTGATGTCTGATTCCCCAGGCACCACTCCCAGGAGACTTGCCCAAGTGACACACAAATGACCTCGTGCACTGAGAAATCACCTAGTGTGTGGGTACAGAGAGCTCCGTGCTGCCTAGTAAGCGTTTCCTCTCTTCTTGAGCCCCTCACCCCTCCCAGCCCCTCCATGGTGAATGATTCAAAGTACCAATCTCTATGCAGTGTGCAGATTTCCCAAGTGGGAAGAATTATTGGAACACAGACAATAAAAGGCACTGGCATAAATGAACTGTCAAGGTATCAAGGAGGATTGCATACAAATACGGTTGTTTGACTTGCTGAATTGGTGATTCTTATGCCAACACATATCCACAATTACTGTGTAAAGTAAGAGAAATTTTCTCACCAGTTTCTATCTCTCTTAAAGAAACAGGAAGACTGCAAGGAAGTGGTAGTGGCAACAGCCACCCCACCCCTTTCACTCAGTATTGTATGATCAGGACTAATTCCATTCATCTCTTATGTCCTTCCCCAATCTTCTTCCCTAAGACCCTGTCCAAACCTTCAGCTAACATGCTGATGCTTCCTTCAAGGGTTGTCTTGTGTCCACGAGCCTCTTTTCAAACCCAACACCAACTCTCACCTTGTCCATTGCAATATTGGCCCTCTAGTTTCTCAAGCCGCTCTCCTCAACCCAGAGTGCTTTTCCTGAAAGCAGACATGAGCTCTGGTCACCCTGTTTCTTAAATGCCGCAGTGACTTCCTCTTTGCCTTCCTGTACACCAAACGCGATGTGTCATCTGCTGTAGCAGTCTGGGGACAATGGACTCTTCTTGTTCTAGAACACACCGAACTTTATGCCACCTTAGAGTCTTTGAACAGGCTGCCACTTCCCCTTGGAATGTTAGGCCTCTAAGTCTTCACCCTTGGATCCTCCTCTTCATTGGTTCTGCTCAGGAACCTTATTTGTTTTCAGCTGTCTTCCTTGAAAACCATATCTAAGTAATTCTCTTTCTCGGTCTCATATGGGCCTGATTACTTCATTCCGTTCAATACTTCCATGCCGGGTTTTTTTTTTTTTTTTCCAATTTGCATTTGTCAGGGTGTAAAGGAAATCATCCCATTCTCCTCTGGGTTTCTGTAAGCTGGCAAAGAATTCAAGCAGCATCTAGGGGCCAGCAAAGAAAAATCTATCAATTTAATAACGTACTCAGGGGGAATTTACTTGGTGGTAAATTCTAAAGAATAATGGAGTGGACTGGGGGTATTTATCCTGTGTCTAGAGAACTGGAGTGACAAGGAGAGGGGAGAGGAAATAGCATGACTCATAACAGGGTGCTCTTCCCATCTTGGGACCTAGCAGATGGTAGTTTGGGGAGTGTCTTCCCAATGTAAGTTTATCAGTGAACATGTTCTTTTATCTGAGAATCTCGTCTTTACTCTCAGAGTGAAGAAATCTCCCTCCTTGTCTGTCATGTGAAGTCTCCCGCTCTGTCCTTGACATCCCCAATCCTTAAATATCCCAGGTCTGCTCCATTATTCTTTAGACTTTACAACCATGGGCCTCCCTGGTGGCACAACGGGTTCAGCATTGCTCTGTGAAGCATCCGTGGCACAGCAGCTCGAGTTCGATCCCTGGCCAGGGAGGGGACCCACATGGCACAGCAGACCTCTCCTGCTCTCCCGCTGCTCCCCTCAGCAGTGTATTTTGGTGGATCTGCCTGTTCTGCTCCCCAGTTTGTCTCTGGTGAGTCGTCTCACCTCCCATGACTCTGGCCTGTCCTCCAGCTCATTTATATATATGCATAAATAAATAAATCTTAAAAAAAAAAGAAGTTACAACCCTATATAGTCTCCATGCATGTTAGTAAATTGATTTTTCCTTTGCAAGTCCATCTGATGCTGTGTTTTGCACTCATCCAGTCCAAGAAGAACGCAGAAGATTGGGGATTTTTCCTCTGTGTCCCACAGTTTCATAAGGACTGGGCCGTGTCTGTTGCATCCACCTCTGACCTTCAGCAGCCCAACTGTGTAGCCAGGGAATAACGGGCGTTCAAAAACGATCTATTCACTTTACTGAGCACCTACTATGTGCAAAGAATTATACTATCTACAAGTAATGAGGAAATAAAACAGACTGTCCATGGATGGCTGGTGGTGATAACACATGATTTATTCATCATTTGAGGTTAAAAGGAGAAAAGGTAATAGACCTTTTAATATCCCAAGCACACTGAAAAGATATTGAAGAAATACAAAATAGTAACAACAGATTTCTCCGTTTTGCTCCAGATGAGGTGAAAGAAGTTTTATTGAAAGTGGTTCTAGCTCAGGTATAATAAATACCTTGGGTCTCTGCAGCCATTTTCTCTAGAGACTTCTGATGGACTTTTCTCAAACCATCATAGCATTAAAGGCATTTAAAGTAAACCTAAGAGATTGCCCTCAGGCTCTTAAGAACATGACACTTCTCATTTTTACATCTTCTCATGCGATAAGTGTATGTATGTCTCCAGAGTATTTATGGATTTTAGTCCTTGCTTAAGTTCAGGTTTGCATTCCATTGAAGGACAGGGAGTGAAATCCCTCTACTTATGCAGAGAAGATGAACCAAGGATGTGGCTGCTGGGTGCCCGGGGAGGAACGCTGACTGGAGCAGGGAGCTCAGGGCCGGCTTCACTTCTAGTCGATGTAACTGGCGACACTGACCATCTCACTGGGTCCCCTCTTACTTGGAGAGTCAAGGGGCTGCACAAGGTGGAGTGTCCTGGTCTACTGAGGGCAGTAGACCAGAGATGGTGGTGATCGAGGGTTCCCTGGGTCAGGGAACCCTTGTCATGGGCTCTGCACCCAGAGGGTGACGTGGTGTGACCCCTGGTTCCTGCATGACCTTGGCACCTGCTTAGTTGGAGGAACTCAAGGAAACGGTCACTGAACCCAGATCTACCCTGTGTTGGACACTGGGGGTCTAGAGGTTCATTCATGCAACACATAGTACCAAGCACCTCCCACACAGAGTGGCCGGAGCAGGGAACGATGGTGATGGAAGAAGTCCAAGTCCCTGACTCAAGGAGTTTCAGTCTCGCAGGGGAGACAGGTAGCAAGCAGGAGGGAAAGCAAAGAGAACAATGGGACAAGCTAAGAAGTTGTGAGTGAGGTGAGGAGATAGAGAGGGACATAAGGAAAGCCTTTTAGAAAGCGGGTTAAGAAGACTTCCCTGAGGGGCCCCCCTGGTGGCGTAGTGGGTTAAGCAATGCAAACCGCAGCCACTGAGGCACGAGTTCAATCTCTGCTGCTGGCTGGAGAGGTGATCCACATGGTGTGGCAGATCTCTCCTGCCTCGTTTGCTGCTCCCCTCAGAGTGTGTTTCAGTAGATCTGCCTGTTCTGCTCCCCACTCTGTCTCTGGTGAATCTTCTCATTTCCTACGACTCTGGCCTGTACCCCAGCTCTTGTATACATGAATGAATGAATCTTTAAAAAAAAAAAAAAAAGATGATTTCTCTGAGAAGGAAGTATCCTTTTGTAAGATTAAAAAAGGAAGAGGGGGGAGGGAGGACATGTTTAAAGAGCACTGGAGGAACCTAAGGACACCAAAGCCCCTGATGTTGTGGTGGAAACAAAGCCTTGAAATGAGGATGGTGAAGAAGGTAGAAGCCAGAGCTACAGGGCCTTCTGGTCCAAGTGAGCGGGTTGGGTTTTATTTCCAGAGAAGCAGTATGATTGGATTTATGTGTCACCGTTTCTCATTGCAATGGTTCATTTTGTTTCTTTTTCTGTAGAGTCCTTTTCCCCCTTGTTAATGCAGATGACTTAGTAAGTTCTGGCACCTCGTTTGTGGGTCCTCTCAAGAGTTCCTCTCTCTTTTTCCTTCTCCCTTTACCCCTGGCTTCGGTAAACATTCCAAGGGGCTGAATGGCACTCTGCTATTAAAGGAGAGGCATCTGGCCCACACTGGCCTTCCAGTGGCACCTGCTACTTGTGTTACCAAGGTCTGAGTTCTCTTGGCCTGGCGACTTGAAGGGATTGCTCTTGAAAAGCTGATGGCTTTCCCTTTCCATGTTCTTCCCTTCTCTCAGCTCCTACCACCATGTCCCTCCTTGCCCCCCAGGCCCCTGGTCTGGTCATCCACCTTTAAACTTCTGATCTTAAGTTTCCCTTGTATCCTATTAAGCCCCACACTCCCAATTCTCAGCTAACCTGGGTCCTACTTTGGCATCTGAGCATTGCCAGAATACTCCCAGTGTGAAACAAGAATGAGGCGGTAGACCAGGGGACAGTTGCAGAGAAGATAGTAGCTCAGGCCTTCTCTCTCCCTAAAGCCACTCAATCTACACTAACAGTGCACCCCTGGTTGGAGCTGGTATTGCTGTCTCCTCCAGGGCTGCAGAGAGTAGGGAGACCACATTCTTTCCATGCTCAGATTCCTGAACTTTTCCAATTTAGACCTCAGGCAACAGATTGAGTATTAAGGTCTGCGGGGAGCAAGAATCCATCCTGGAGTTTAAATGGCCTCCCTTCCCATCCCATTCCATCTTCCCCTAATCTCCACCCCTTGGTGATCAGACAAGACCTAAGAGTCCTCAGAGAGTGTGGGTGGCAGCGGAAATGGGAAGAAGCTGGGGATAGTGGCAACTGTTGATGGAGCACAAGAGGAGGTAAAAGGAGAGGGAGGAACCAAGGACCCTCCCAGGTTCCTGGCTGTGGAAGCTATTCTGCTCATGTCTTAATGCTCATGTCTTAACAGCGCATGTCTTTGCTGCCAGCAGGGGGTTAGGAGGGAGTGGGGGCCTTGAAGATTTAGAAGTCTATACCTGTAATCTCATTTAGTATGTGCAGAGATGTTTGTGAAAGATGAGCAAGGGACAATATCAAGCAGACAATGAGATTTCTGAGATTAAAGCTCAAAGGAGAGTCTGCAACGTAATATAGATTTGGGAAATGTTAGCAGACAGACGGTACTTAGAATCATGGGAATGGACGTTAAATATTCTCTCAAGTGTTCCAGCTCAGGCTTCCCTGTGTGGTCCTGAAAAAAATCTCACCCTGTGATCTGGGTAAGAGCTTAGGCTCCAGAGGGTTGCTCCCAGGACGCTGGGGACTCGGGCGGTTGATCAGTGACCCCCTGACAGCTGCCCCTCCTCCATCTGCAGACGCTGTTAGTCTCCTGAGTCTCCTGTAAGTGGGAGCTCCCAGCTGGGGATGGCGCAGACCCAGTTTGTGAGAAGAGCAGGGAGGAGAAAGGAAAGGTCTGCCCAGCTGCATGGGCCAGGTGGGAAATATCTTTTTTTTTTTTTTAAGATTTACTTACTTATTTTTGTGTAGATGCAAGGTTGTGAGAGGATTCACCGGAAACAGTGGGGAGCAGAGCAGGTGGATTTACTGGAATACACTCCTGAGGGAAGCGGCGGGCGAGACAGGAGATGTCTGATGTGCCATGTAGGTTCCCTCCCTGGCCGGGGATCGAACTCAGGCTACAGCATTGATAGCAGTGATAGTGCTGATACTTAACTTCTAGGCCACCAGAGAGGTCCAAGGAAGAGCATCTCTCTAGAGGGTAAGGAGCTTTCTAGCCCTGAGTGGTTGTTATTATTCCTTGAGTCTGAAAGCTGCCAGTGTAGGGCAAGGTAAGGGAGAAACCAAGCTCCAGGCCATAGCCCTCAGGTCTGAGGAAAGCCTGGGCCACACACCGGAACATGTCCTCCCCCTCAAAGTACAGTCCATGAAATCTGAGGACACAACTGTCATCCCTATATTTGTGCCCCTTCATGTCCCAGAAACCCACACAACATCTTCTCACAGGGGGTGAGTGAACAGACTCTTCCAGAGGGTCAGTTCAACATTCACTTATAATTTAAAAAAAAAATTCATCTTTATTGTCAAAGATGTTTAAGGAGCATATGTTGTCCCACTAACATTAATTAAATCTTATTTCCATTTCTGTTCATATAATTTATACTCTGTACCTCCCCAAATCAACTCTAGCCAACCCCAGTCTCTGGGGCATCCCTTCTTCATGCTATTCCCTCCTCTCAGCCCCTTATTATGTATATGATTTGGCCTCTCCCCTGGGAGGAAAGTATTCCTCTTTTTGAATGTGGGGAAAGAATCTGATGGATTTCCATTGAAATGAAAGGATTCTCTTAGATGGGATGGAGGAAATGGGGGAATTTTTGTTTATTCACACACTTTGCATTCAAGTTCACTTCCAGCCTTTCATCCAAACTTCCCCCAACTTTGCAAGTTAGTTGCCCCCTCTTAATTCAGTTTTGTAGAAAAAGAATCTAAGGATCAGAACTGAATGACTTGCCCAAGACCCACGGGCCAAAAAAGGCAAAGGACTAGTGCTGTTTGCCAGATGTGGGGTGCATCTGAATAGAGTTGGAGGGTCTCTGTCTCTCTCTGTCCCCCACCTTCCAACTGCTACTTTTCTTTCATTCATCAATCTCCGCTTGTCCTTTTCAGCAATGGAAGGACAGAGGCACTTCTAGTCCTTGGTCAGGAGGTTAGGTGTGAATTCTGTGAATGTTGATGTCACCCCCACAGAGCAGGGCTGCCGTGTGCCGGTCCTGAGTGGGGGTGCATCCAGAAGAACAGCTATCACATATCCACAAAGCAATTCACAAAGAAATCTTAATCTCTGCTAAAAATCTCTCAAAGAACACCAAAAGGGCCATCTGCTCAAAATAGAGCAACCCTTAAAAAATAACTTCTCTCATCATGTATGTTTCGAATGCTAGTGCCTTTCAAATGCTGCCACCACGCTCCACCCTCCTAAGACTTCTGGAGCCCAGAGTTTCACATCGTTCTCCCCTTCTCAGCTCACCCTAGGGATCTATTTATTTCCTCTCTGCAGGCAACCAGAGGGGTACTTTCCAGAGGAAGTATGCCCCCTCTTCTCTGGTTGTTCTCATTTTCTACTTTTACCTCAGTCCTGCAGAGAGAACTGACTACCCCAAGGCCCCCACCATGGGCAGAGGCAGGATAAGGCTGCTCCTAGAGGCAGAGGCATGGTTTGGGATAAGTCTAGTAGAATGCGATCAGAGGCTGAGAGTGCTTTCACACTGTAGGTGCTCAAAAATTGGGGAAAGTCTCTCCTGAGGTCTTCTTAGGTTGCACCTTCCCCTCAACCCCGCAACTGTGGAGTTCCCCAAATGCTGACCATGATATGATGGAAGGAATATACTTCTGGTTTCCCTACTAGGGACTCCCTTTGGACACTTAGGGAAAGAAAGAAGAGAAAAGAGGGAGGGAGAGATGGAGGGTGGGAGGAAAGGAAGGAGGGAGAAAGGGAGGAAGAAAATGAGGGAGGGAAGGAGAGTCTTGGACAGAGGCCCTGCTAAGAAGGGAAGGATTGCCCTTGGAGACACTGGGAAAGTTCTCCATCTTGCTTTTGGTTCTCCTAAAGAGCTGGCTCAACCTTGGGGACATCAGGGTGATCCTCAAATTGCTAACATTTGCTTGTATCATCTCATTTAAACTGTACTACCACTGCATGTGGCACTGTGCTGAAATGATCTGTTTATAAGTCTTTCTCCACCCCACCCCAGTCCTTAAATGACTTGTCAGTGCAGACAATCTGCTCTTATGGACTCTTCAGGCTGGATGAGTGAATAGTGTCACACAGCTTAGCAAAGGAACAATAGTCAATTTAATAACTTAAGTATGGACAATTTATATCACTGTAAGTTCCAGAGAGTAGTAGAAGGGCTTGGAGATATTTATCCTGTGTTTAGGGACTCTGGGTGTCAAGGACAGAGATGAGGAGACTTCATATGAGAGACAAGGAGGGGGCAACCACATCCTTATTCTGATTCTTAGATAGAAAGGGCATGTTTATTGATAAACCTACACCTGGATGAGACCCATCCCCCAAATGACATTCTTCTAGGTCAGAAAAGGGGAAGCAGTGATTACTTTTTCAATTAGGAAAAGGGCAGAAGCTTAAGGAATAATGATCTCTTCTTTGATTGACCTCTAGTTACTATATTAATGTGACAAGAGGCCAACTCTGGCACACTGAGAAGCTTAGCTGACCTTTCTGGGGAGTCCAACCCTACAGCCTCCAGGACTGGATCTTGATTTTGGAGATCCCTGTATTCGGGGCACATAGCACAGTGCATGGGCACAGAGCAGATGCTCAGTGATACAGTGCAAGTAAGCCGGTGGGTATTTGGGGTGAGCAAACAAAACTCCAGTGTCACTGACCGGTTTCCAGCAGAGTCAGGACCGGAGCTAATGGGCCTTGGTAGACCCTGGGCGTCTCATCTGTAAACTATGCTTGATGCCTCCACCCCCACTAGAGCAGATGAGAGGATAGAATAAATAACAAGAAGGTGATTTTTAACATCCTTCGCTGCCCACACACTCCCAGAGCCCAGATGCCGCCCACTTGCTTCTGCGTCTGATTTTAGGAAGGTCAGCCAAGGTCAAAGTAGAAGTCAAACTGGGGCTTATTGGGTGTTGGGTGTGTCTCCCCAGGGCCTCAGCAGATGGAGCCCTTGGCCTCTGGCTCACCCGGGACAGGAAGGACTTGAGACTTCTCCTGCGAGAGAGGGTGGCGCGCTGGTTCCCTGCCCTCTCCTTTTCCTGTTCAAGAGCAGCTAGTCGTCCGAATTCCACTGTCTACTCCTTTTATTTATTTAAGAAAGAATTCCCTTCCTAAGAGTACAAGATGACTTCCTCTGGTTCCTAATTCCAAAACTGACCAGGAATAAATCTTCCAGAAAGGGCCTGGCTTCCTAACACAGATAGCAACTTAATCCCTCTTTTCCTGTGGCCATGGCCTCTGTAATCCCCTCTTCCTTACAAGTAATGCTGTCCCCTCTCTGGGCAGAGTGTTGGAAGTGGTGCACGCCATGAGGGAAAGAATTACTCAAAGTCTATGTGGTGCAATGAGAGGCCTAGAGGGCTACACTGGAAGTGATGTGCAGCCCCACCCAAAGGCAGTCTCGGACTTACGAGCACTGAGTACACAGGTGGGGCAAGTACAGAGGGCGTGTCCATGCCAGGTGATGCGCTAAGGGATGTGAGCTCAGGTGGAGTACCAGGGCCTATTGCCTGGGGGCCCCCGTTATTTCTGCCAGTCTAAGCATATTATTTCTATTCTAATATCTGCCTGCTGTTTTCAGCAGATGCTTGTTTCCCAGTGGTTCCTCATACCAGGACTTCTGCCCTTGGTGAGAGGCCCCTGCATGATGCCATCCCTCACTGACAAGCAAGAACTCTGGGCGCAAGACAATATCCTCGAGAACAAGGGGATCTGGGGAGGCCCACAAAAGCCAGCTGCAGAGTCAGGCCCTGGTTTTTATATCTGGCTTGGGTTTTTCTTTGACAGGCTGGGCTGGGGTCTGCGAACAGGCAGGAGGGCTTCAGGGTGGACAAGGGAGGGCCAGTCAAGCCCAAGTGCCCTCAGGATTCAGGGCGGGGGCCAGGGCTCTGCGGGGAGGTGAGGCAGAGACTCAGGTCCATCTTAGGAGCTCCATTTCCCGCCTGTTAATGGAATGAGGAGCTTCTTCAGCACCACAGTTTACCTCTTGAAGTAATTAGTCATCGCCGAGCTGGGCATGCAGAGCCCTCCACATACGAAGCACACAGACATGTTGGCAAAGGCTGCCGCCCTCACGGGTCTGTATTATACAGCGTTGTCTGTTTCCCACACTGGGGGCTCTGCCTGCACCTCTAGTGCTTAGCACAGAGTCTAGCTCACAGATGGTGCCAATTAGAAGAAAGTCTTTCGAATAGGAGCCAAAACTCCTTGAAAACTCTTGGCTTAACTTGAGTAAAGGTCTGTCTGGTGACCTGTGACAAAAGACCAGGGGGTAATGGCCTTGGCGTAGGGGCCCATGAGTCCTTGTCCAAACTCATGGGGTTATCTTAGGTCATCTCTGGGTCTTACTTCTGTGTCAATAAAATGAGGGGAAACTGGGTCAAATGTAAAGGGCTTTTCAGCTTCCAGGCATGGTCTAGAGGCAGAGCCAGGTGGTGGGGGATGGGGACCAGAGCACACAGGCTCTGGTGGCTTTGGGAACATGGGGCTGAAATGTGCAGGGTGAGGCTGGGTCTACTTCTGTGACCAAATGATAAACCAGTCCAGCTCCACTGCCCTGGGCTGCCTCTTGAGGATGCCAGGATAAAGAGATCTACCGCACCTGAAAGAGGCAACTGAAATTTTAGAGTCAGTCAGAGAGGGACTGGCGCCTCTTATTAAATGTACATATCAGGCACAGATCAGGTCATTTTATATAATGCACACAAGCCTCTTGACTGGTAGTCAGACTACTAAGTCACACTGGCCGAGGGCCTGAGGGAGGCGCTGAGGCCTGGGATGTGGAGGAAGTCAAGGTTGCTGAGCATCCAACACACAGAGCCTGGGCCCTCAGGAATGCTCAGTGCTGCTGGAAAAGAAAGACTCAGTTTCCACAAATGGGGAGAAAGGGAATCAGATAAGGAGCTATTTCTAACAAATTTTGCCTGGTACTATTTTTATTCACTCACTCACCCAAATATTTGTTGAATATCAACATTTTCGATGCTCTGCTAAAGGCGGGGTAGATGAGGCAGCAAAGCAGATGTGATACAGTTATGCCCTCCAGAGCACAAGTGAAGGATGGACAGCTAGAGGCCAGTGGGCTGGCTGCCTTGGGTCTGAGCTGGGGCTAGGGCCGCCTGGGAGGAAGTCTGAGGCT
Source organism: Galemys pyrenaicus (assembly GCA_019455555.1). NCBI lineage: Eukaryota > Metazoa > Chordata > Mammalia > Eulipotyphla > Talpidae > Galemys > Galemys pyrenaicus. The sequence continues at coordinate 5,683,010 of JAGFMF010011659.1, read as the reverse complement.
TTTGTTTGACTTGGCACATGATGTTTACAGACAAGAGAGAGAATATGGGTCAGAAAGAATGTGTGTAGGGGATATACTCACTCCCTTTTCAAGTTGGAGAGCCTGCAGGGGAGAGAGGATCCAGCTGTCTCCCTGCCTCCTGCCACTGGTGGTTGATACAAACACCCCACCACCCACTCCTTCCTCATTGTTCCCCTGGTTGTTTGAGACCTGTTTGAAAATGAATTCCAAGGATGAGATCCCCAGGAACCCGAGCAGGTTGGGTCAGAGGGATCTCTAGGCCTATGATGTCACCCTCATTGCCTTGCTGCCTCGGTGTCCCCATTTGTAGATGATGTCAGGATGGGCAGAAACTAAGCCTGAGACGGGAAACAGGCTCACCTCATCCCCAGAAGGGTGTTTTATTTCAATAGTCATTGTAGAGAAAAATTCTCTAAGGATCAAAGATTTGGATTACTCTAAATTTGAAGATTTGCTCAGTTTGTTGGCTCCTCTAATATTTTACAGGTGGTTTGAACATGATTCTTTAATTTGCATCAAATGAAAGACACACACATGCACATACACACACACACACACCCTCCACAGGTAACTTGTGTCACCAAAAACATCGAAGCATATTTGTGTTCACAAAAGTGGAAATGCCATCAATCGGGAACTTGATACTTTTTAAAATTTTTATTTATTTATTTATTTATTTTAGCAGAAATAAATATTTATTTAGATAAATAAAAAGGTACATACTGAACATAAATTTCTATACATTTTTTTTCTTTTTTGTTTTTTTTATTTTTTTTGTTTTTTTTAATTTATTTTTTTTTATTAAAATATTTTAAAATTTACATATACTTGGCATTGTGAGATGGTGATGGGGAATACATGGGGATTACAATTAAAATTTTTATTTAAACTCTTGAGATACATGGGCTCCCTGGCGGTGCAGCAGGTTGAGCGCCACACTGTGAAGCATCCGCAGCACAGCAGCACGAGTTCAATCCCCTGCCAGGGAGGGGACCCACATGGTGCAGCAGACCTCCCCTGTCTCACCTGCTGCTCCCCTCAGTGTAATTCAGTCAATCTGCTTGTTCTGATCCCCACTTTGTCTCTGGTGAATCCTCTCTCCTGCCGCAACTCTGACCTGTACCCCAGCTCTTGTATGCATAAATAAGTAAATCTTTAAAATAAATAAATAAACTCGAGATATAGACAGCATTTTAAAAACATTTTTTAAAAAATTTAAACAATTTGGGGCCTCCCTGGTGGCGCAGTGGGTTGAGCAACGCACTATGAAGCAAACCGCAGCCACTGCAGCACGAGTTTGATCCCTGCCGCCGGCCAGGGAGGGGACCCACATGGCGCAGCAGACCTCTCCTG
>JAGFMF010011659.1:5670852-5681586 GCA_019455555.1 Galemys pyrenaicus | reverse complement strand
CTGCCTGTTCTGCTCCCCGCTCTCTGTGGTGAATCCTCTCACCCCCCACACTTCTGGCCTGTACCCCCAGTGCTTGTATGCATAAATAAATAAATCTTTTAAAAAAAAAATTTAAACAATTTAAAAATTTTTATTTCTATCTGTATGTCGAATGACCATGAGTTCACAATCAGTTCATCAAAGTATGAGGGGTATTCATTTGAATCTGTTCTTCTATTTTTTCATTTTTATCATCAGAAGCATCTTTTAGCTGAGGCAGATCAATGGTTTTTTACATCACAACACCAAAATAATAGGGTTAGAATATTTTTCAAGGATTTATTTATGCGTACAAAAATGGTGGTGTAGGCCACATGTGTGGGGCGTGAGAGGACTCACCAGAGACAGAGTGGGGAGCAGAACAGGCAGATGGACCGAAATACACTTCTCAGGGCAGCAGCGGGTGAGGCAGGAGAGGTCTGCTGCGCCATGGGGGTCAGCTCCCTGCTTGGGAGTGCTCGTGCTGCAGTGGCTGCAGACGGTTCTGAGTGCTGGTGCTTAACCCCTTGCACCACCAGGGAGGCCCCAATAGGTTAAAATATTAAGGTGGTGTGTTCATTTAAACTTTTTACCTAATTATTATTTTAACTAAAAATCTGTAGGAGGTGATATTGGGGATTTAAATTCACAACACTAGCATATACAAATGGTAGAACTTTATTTTTTTTCCAACCCAATACATATCTCCATTTGTGAGACATTCGTTTTGAGACTGGGAATTGGTGTTTTTAGGGGGCATGGCCTGAGCACTGGCTGAGTAGGGGCGAATGATAAGGAGGGCCGGGTGCTGGCATGCAAAGAAGAGTCAACCGCAGTCCACACTCGAGCTGCTCCAAAGGAGACGTGATTAAACCTGTTATGGAGACACATGTAATATGTAAAACTGTAGAAAGAACGAGTCCCTTCCACTCTGGAGGCCAGGGGAGGTGACTGGATAACTGGACTTTGAAGGGCTGGCAGGAAGGGGTACCAAGCTGGAGAAGGCATTTGAAGCAGTTGGACACATGGGTGTAAGTGCCAGTGATATGTTCAGAAATTCTTGTTGCTGGGGGAAAAGGGCAAGAGAGAGCAGTAGGGTTTGTATTTAAAGAGCCAAATACTTTGTCTTTGGTCATTTGGATCTCATCCATAGACAAGTAGTTGTGGAAGGTTTGAAGGTATGTTAGAGGGTGAATGAATGGGCACCTCTGGAGACAGGCAAAAGGTTCCACATGGGAAAGGGAGGCTGCTTGTGACTTTCGTGTGACCTGCTTTTGGCAGAGCCTGCCTCAGAAGCTCAAACACTCAAAGCTGTGGCTCAGCCAAAGCCACCAGTTCCCCTCAGCTATACCCTAGCAGCATGCTGGGGAGAAAACCCAGTTGATATCACAACTTTCTGCTCCAAGGCGTTTCTTCCGGCCTTCCCCTTGGGGTCTGCCCATTGGTGATATTTAGAGAGGAATTAATATGTGCTGCTATTGTATTTTAAAGGACATTTCTTAAAAAGAAATTGTTGCAAGTGGAAATGACTAAACATCTTTTAAAGGTGATGAGAGCATAATAATTTTATTTCAGGAATTTGTCCTCATTTTCCTTAGTAACTACATACCTAGTCACCCATACTTGGGAAAAGAAAATACAGCTGGCTGACCCAATACTCGGAAGCCAGGATCCTTATTCTTTGGTGGTTATTACTATGCTCAAGTTGCTGCCAATTCTTATTACAAGATGTGATCTCAGGTATAATGATTCTTGCGGTTGTTCTACTTTAAAGCAACATTTATGGACAGCAGTGAGGAGGGTTCTCAAAAAACTAAAATGAATTTGCCATACAACCCAGCAATTCCACTCCTAGGTATCACCCAAAAACACAGAAACACTTATTTGAAAGGAAACCTGTACTATATTCACTGTATCACTATTTACAATAGCCAAGGTATAGAAACAGTCTGAGTGCCCCAGAATATATATATATAATTACTAGAAAGAGTAGTATGCAATAACAGCAATGGAGTAAAACACAGTCAACATTTTAAAAAGCATAGACAGTTTAATAACCTTATAAAAATGAGTCTTTTGTTCTTTCTTATGGTATGCTTATAAATTCCTGAATTTGTCATGGTTAAATTGAACAGAAGATCAGAGAAAGAGAGAGAGAGATGGGGGCGGAGAGAGAGAGAGTATAGGGCAGAGCTGGCAGTGGAAAGAGAAATTAGGGAGATTGTGTGTTTTATGCCAGCTCTACTAATTAAAACTGTGGGGTCAGGACTCATAGGAAAGGACACTGGTGGAGAATTATTGGAGAATAATAATCTGGAAAATTACAAGAAAAAAAATGAGAAGTGAAGAGAAAAAGAAATGGTAGTAGCTAATACTAACAATTATTGTTAACTGAGTATTGTGTTATACATGTGCTAAACCTGTCTTTGCCTAGTCATGTTTAGTGACTTAGTTCATTGGCTCCTCACAGCAGCCTGGGAAAGAGATACCAGCATTATCCCCACTTTACAGATGAAGAAACTGAGATTTAAGGTGGTATCCAAAGTCACACTACTGGAAGGTAGTACAACCAGTATTTGAACCCAGACAACTCAGGAGATTCTTGGAAAATCCTGTTTTGCAGATCCCGATTTTTCAGCCGTTTGTCAAGTTTTTAACCTTTAACTACAAAAAGACAATAAATTTTAGTAAATTTTCACAAATATGTACTTTTTCTTAGGAAATATACCCTGATGTATATGAGTAAAGAAGCAGTTTATTACCAATTAATTTAATAGTCATAATAATATATATTATTATGAAATAATATGTATACATATAAAATGTATACATGTAATAAAATGTAAAATGTGTATTATCATGTATTACACAAAGCAAATTAATAGAAATGATCAAGCAACATTAACAAATGGAGAATCTGGGTGAGTGGTATATGGGAGGTTTTTTTGTCTTTTTACTGTAACTTGTTTCCAAATTTGAAATTATTTAAACATTTAAAAACTACAAAAAATAGGGGCCTCTCTGGTGGCACAAGGGGTTAAACACCGCACTGTGGCGCATCTGCAGCTGCTGCAGCGTGAGTTCAATCCCTGGCCAGGGAGCTAACCCACATGGCATAGCAGACCCCACCTGTTTCACCCACTGCTCCCCTCAGCAGTGTATTTCAGTTGATCTGCCTATTCTGCTTCCCACTCTGTCTCTGGTGGGTCCTTTCTCCACCCACACCTCTGGCCTGTACCCCAGTTCTTGTATGCATACATAAATAAATCTTTTTTAAAAATTACAAAAAATAACAAAAGCCTGTAACTAAGATGCCTAGAAACATGATTCCCTGCCCATTTCTACTTCATCATATGCTTATAAATTTGTAAGTCTGTTACACTTCAATTGGACAGAGTACCAGGATTTGTGTGTGTGTGTGTGTACAGATGAATGTGTGCACACTTGTGCATGTGTCTATTGTTTTGAATGTGTATGTGTGTGTGTGTGTGGGAGTGTGTGTAGACCAGAAGGGTGAGGTATGTTGCACAATTCCTGTTTAACTCTGTTCTGAGCAGGGACCCATTTCTTGGGACCTGCATGAGAAAAGCCAATTCATGAGTTCATTGGCGTATAAAGAACCCCCTCCTGTCTCCAGACTTGAAAGGACTTGAAAGGCAGGTCTTTCCAGGGAGCTTTTCTAGAGACCAGCCTCTTTGTCCACACCTGCCAAGACACACAGAGGTCCCTGCCCTTTGAACATTGACAAGCAAAACATTCTTTCCTGCAGTATGCCAAGAAACCTGTGCAATATTTTTTTTACCTGGATTATATAATATGATTTCGAGTCTGGAAAATAGGTTGCTGAGAAGCCCTTTCTCTGTTGCGTGTCTGAGTTATTCCCTCACTGCTTATCACAAAGGACCAATTCATTAATTAGGACCTACAAGGAGAAAGGGTCTCCCTTGATCTCTGGCCAAGAATTTCCTAATCACTCAGCCTGCTCCTTCCAAACTCCTGCGTCTTGAACTATTGTGCACAGGAAACCATTCACTCCATCAGCTCAGGGGTATTTCTGAAACTTAGAATCAACTCTGGGATTCGCTTTATGAGGGGAAGAGAGGAGCAGATAGAGAGGAAGAGGCGGTGAGTGAGAGGGGCTGGTCTAGGATCACTCTCCTTCACTGGACCGGGGTGAATCTCCACGTGCAATCTCTGGGGTGAACAGGCCCCCCAGGACTCATTTCTTGCAGCCCTCCTGGCTGACTTGTATAGCCCTTGTCATGCTGGGCATGTTGTCATAATGGTATTTAACTCAACTGCTTTTTTTCAACAATCCCTTGAGCTGAAAGAGACAGAAAGGCAGATGCAGAAATCCCAGAGTTCTTGCTTTTTTCTTCTCTTGGGTCTGTAATTCTTCTACTTGTGTTGTTATTATCAATTTCCACTACATATTCCAAAGACAGATATGTTTTATTTTTATTATCAATTTCCACTACATATTCCAAAGACAGATATGTTTTATTTGTCCAGAACCTGGTTTCCTATCCTGGCTCTGCTGACGCATTGGACCAGATAACTCTGCTGTGGAGGTGGCCAGAGGGATGAACAGATCTATGTTTCTCCCCTCTTGGCAGCAAAAATGTCTCCAGTCATTTGTCAAAAGTCCCCAGAGGGACAAAATCGTCCTCAGTTATGAATGGATCGATCTAGAATTGATTCCTAGGTAGAGGGATCTTCCTGGCTTCCTTGGGAAACTACTAGAGACAAAAGAGGAACTGGACCTGGAAGTGGAAGGAGGCATCTGACTGATGCTTGGGCTGAGGGAGCAAAGGAAGGAGCTGTGATTTGCTGTCTGAAGCTGTCTAGAGATAGGGATTGCTGATTACTCTGGCTGCTGGGAGGGAAGTGTTGGAAAATGCCATTTTCCACACTGATTGTTCACACAGGGAGTTTTTGAAAGCAGTCATGGGTTCAGCATTGTATGAGAAGCTAACCCAGAGTTCCTAAAACCAGATCACCAGCCAAGATCTTGACTAATGAGAAATGGGACATCTTAGGAATGTTTGGGAGAATTCATCCAAGCCCTGCCCAGGTTGACTCTGCAGATTTCCTTACCCCAAGCCATCTCTCTCTTTCCTCTAATTAGAACTGCCCTCTCTGTGGAAGGTCACGAAGCTCCTCTCTGACATTCCAAGAACAGAGCAGTGGACCGCCCGGGGTGAATTTCCGTAATTCTTCAGGAGTCCTCCTAGTATTTTCAGGAAAGTGCTGAAAAGACTCACCCAAGAGAAAATATTTGCAACGCTTAAAGTTAGGATGAAAAAAACAGTTTGGTCTTCTAGGGGGCACTGTAACTTCAGCTTTAAAAAAAGAACAAAAAGAGAGAGAGGCAGGCTTAAGCGCAATCGGAGTGTACACATGAGTATTAGCCTATGGGGCATTTATACTATGGAAATTTGTACAGGTTTCCATAAATCCTGGGTCTCCTTTTGATTCTTGGGTTTGGTAGGGACAGTACCATTACCATTCCATGAACTAATAATATCATATCAGTTGGTTGAATAAACTGTTGAGTTCTGGGAGAAAGATAGGTCAGAAATGGTCCTAACAAAATAATCTGCATAATTAACCAACTATAATAAAATTTTATTCTACTATAACATTATTCTCCACTTAATGTAGGGTTTGTTACTTTAAAATATATTGTCTTTGTTATCAAACACCCTGTAAGGTGCAGTTAATACATCTCCATCAGAGGTATATGATGGGAGATTTTCCAAGTCATTGGTAAAAGATAGGTTCATAACTATTATTTTTCACTCAACTCCTATAATCATCACCTGATTGACGTTGCTGCCTTCACTCTTGCCTCCCCACAATTCATTTTCCATCCAGCAACCAAGTGAATTTCAAAATGTAACTCAGATCACGCTCTTGCTTACAACCCTCCAAGGGTCTGATAAAACTCCATTCTTCTGTGTCAATCTCCTTCCAACCTCACCGACTTCAGCACCAGCCTGCCATACCACCCAGCTGCCCACCTTTCAGATTTGTGCCAGCTGTTCCCTCTGCTCTGCCAGACTTTCCCCCTGACCTTTCTCTTTCATACCTCTGTTTCATTGTCTTCACTCCTCTTATTATCATTATCTGAAATTATCTTCCACTCATTTTATTTATACCATGCATATTGTCTTGTGACTTGACTACCATCCCACCCCAAACACACACACCTAATTATGTGTTTGGAGAACTTTCCTTTCACATGGGATTAGTTTATTTTTTTTAAGTGCTGTTAGAGAAGCCAGGATCAGGGGTGGAGATGAGCTGCACTTGGGCACCTATTGGATGGAGCCTTAGCTGAGCTGCTGGCTGTAACTGTATGATGGATGGCGATGGATTTTTTTTAAGTGGCTGCATAATTTTCTTTTAGAGGTATGTATCTTGATTGGCCTGAGAGCTTCCATATTTCTTTCTGACTTTTTATTATTACCAATATACTGAAATGAAACATCCTTTTGAACAAGTTTCTGTGCATGTGCTCAAGTTTTTTTCTCCAGTAGAGATTCCTGGAAGTGGAACTGTGAGGTCAAAGGTTATGCCACTTGTCATTAAGATAGATGCTGGCTGCCATATTGCTCCTAAAAGGCTCAATCAATGCATACTCCCACCAACAGTGTGTTAGAATGAACACTTGCCTTCATCCTCACCACATTAATTACGATCATTAAAAAAATTTTTTTGCCTTCCAGGGGCATACAACAATATTTTATTTCATATCATAATCCTGGTGGTGGGGAGGGAATGGGATGAGGGCAGAAAGAGCACAAGGGACTGAGGTGATGGTGCAATGGTGAGATGGTGGTGGGAAATCCACGGGGACCACAATTGATGAAAATATCCTACATGTCATTTTAAGATTTAAGAAAAAATATCCTACATGTCATTTTAAGATTCCTTCTCACTAGCATCTCCCAGAGTACTGCCTCCAGTACAGTTGGGGGAGAAGAAGCCAAATAGCCTGTGAACACCAAGAGTGCCATAGGACAAACGGAATCTCTCAAAGCAATCTCAGCCATGGCAGCAGAAACCTGCTCTGTCTGCTGCCAGCAGAGCTCAATCAATAACTGGAGAGCAAAGCACCTGACATTTCCTGCACTCGGCTCTCTCGCCATCCATCATACAGTTACAGCCAGCAGCTCAGCTAAGGCTCCATCCAATAGGTGCCCAAGTGCAGCTCATCTCCACCCCTGATCCTGGCTTCTCTAACAGCACTCAAAACCCTAGTTTGGCTTCCCTTGAGGCCAAGAGGAGATCAAGGTCTGGGAACAGCCAGACACGGGGGCTCCACAGGTGGATGCCCCAGCAAGAGGGATACATCCGCTGGAAGGAAAGGCAGGACAACTGAGGCGGCAGCACCAAGAGTTACAGCTCACTGGGGACTGAAAAGCCTGGCAGATCAAAAAGTAAGACTCTTTAAACTTGGGGGCCTCCCTGGTGACGCAGTGGGTTAAGCAATGCACTGTCAAGCAAAACGTAGCCACTGCAGCACAAGTTTGATCCCTGCTGACCTCCAGGGAGGTGACCCACATCCTGCTGCCCTCCAGGGTAGTGACCCACATGGTGTGGCAGACCTCTCCTGCCCTACCCACTGCTTCCCCTCAGCAGTGTATTTCAGTAGATCTACCTGTTCGGTTCCCCGCTCTGTCTCTGGTGAATCCTCTCACCCCCTACACCTCTGGACTGTACCCCAGTGCTTAAATGCATAAATAAATAAACCTTTTTTTTTTCTTTTAAAAAGACTTCTTAAACCTAGTGTTCTCACATTAACAAGTAGCAGGCTTTTTTGAAAGAACCCTAAAATTTTTCTTGTCCTACCTTCCCTTTGTGCCCCCAAAGAGTTGTGGCACTTTCTCAAGAAATAAAATATGGGCAATGTTCCCTGGGTGCCAGTGCTATGCCAGGTTATTTGTATCTCTTATCTAACAGCTCTGAGCTGGATACTATTATCTCCTGCTTAGAAATGAGTAAGTAGTCAAAGCAGGTAGTTATGGGAGGAGGACAGCATTTGAACCCAAGTTCAGTGACTTGGGCAGGATTTAAACCTAGAACATATAAACTCAAATTCTATTTTCTCCTAGGGGCCCAATGACTTAAATTAAACAATTTCAAAGGCTTTATTTTCAGCTAGCTATAGGTTATTGCACATTTCTTTAGATTTATGCAAAGATACAATTTTGAAATAACAATGGAATTGTTTTAAAATTGGGTCTTCTCTGTGACCCAGAAGGAGTCCCAAACTTGGTACATTTTCTGTGAGTTGATTTCCTTTCTCTGCTTCTGTGGCAGTTGATACTTGCTCTTTAGTTCAATACATGAAGGAAAACAAGAAGCTTCTGCCCATCCCTGTGCACCCCAGTAGAGGGAGGGGTCCTGTGCCCGGCTGTATTCCTTTCCTGTGGCTGTTGTCATCAATTATACAGCCTGGATTAGAGCAATAAAATTTATTATCTTATAGTGCTAAAAGTCTTAAACTCAGGGTGTGTTCTTTTTGGAAGCTCTAGTGAAGCTCCTCGGGGCAGTCTGACTTCCCTGCCTCATGCTCCCTTCCTCCTTCTCTAAGTCTCTCGTGCTCTCTGCTTCTGGTGTCTCAGCTCTTGACTCTGCCTCTCCGGCCTCCCTCTGTGACGACATTGGACCCATCTGGGTATCCAACCCCCCTCTCCTCTTCACTACTCTCCCCAGGACCCCTTTTGACTCTTCACTTAATGACATATTGCTCTTATTTTTTGGACCAAGTTAAGGTCATTTATGGGTTCAAGGAGTAGGAACTGGGTATCTTTGGAGGGCTGGTATTCCTCCTGTCACATCAAGGGTACAAGTTCTGAGGAGTACAAGGTCTCCCAGCACCTGGGACTTTGAGTGCTGAAACCCTGAACGTGCTCAACAAGGGGCCTCCCTGGTGGCACAGTGGGTTCAGCACGGTGGGTTGAGTACTGCACTGTGAAGCATCTTTGGCACAACAGCACGAGTTCGATCCCCAGCCAGGGAGGGGACCCACATGGCACAACAGACCTCTCCTGCCTCGCCCGCTGCTCCCCTCAGCAGTGTATTTCAGTCCATCTGCCTGTTCTGTTCCCCACTCTGTCTCTGGTGCTTCCTCTCACCCCCCACACCTCTGGCCTGTACCCCAGTTCTTGTATGCATAAATAAATATATCTTTAAAAAGAAAGTGCTCAGCTAACATGAGCCATTTAGCAAGGGAGGCTTGTTCTGGGAAGACATTTCTGCTGTCTATAGGGGAAGAAGAGAAGGGAAAGAGAAAGCTGTGGAAAAGTTGCAGAGCAAGCATGTTTACAAGAGAAGTGTTTTAGGAAAACCACCTTTAACCTTTCAGTTGCACCCAGCTCTACAGCCTCAGGGGAACCAAGTCCTTACAAAAGAAGGTTCTTTGCTCTCTCTACTTGCTTTACTTGATCAAAGTGAGGCTATTTCCTGGATAAACTCTACTTCAAAGCTTGAATTGTCCCTAAGTCTGGTGCCTGTAAACTCGTACTCAGAAAAGTTAATGGTTAATAAAGTGTGGAATGTCAGTCTTGTGGTTAAAAATAGACCCATGTCGGGCCTCCCCTGGTGGCGCAGTGGGTTAAGCAACGCACTACGAAGCAAACCACAGCCATTGCAGCACGAGTTCGATCCCTGCTGCTGGCCAAGGAGGGGACCCACATGGTGCAGCAGACCTCTCCTGCTGTGCCTGCTGCTCCCATCTCCTGCTGTGCCTGCTGCTCCCATCTCCTGCTGTGCCCGCTGCTCCCCTCTCCTGCTGTGCCCGCTGCTCCTCTCAGCAGTGTACTTCCGATGATCTGCCTGTTCTGCTCCCCGCTCTCTGTGGTGAATCCTCTCACCCTCCACACCTCTGGCCTGTGCCCCAGTGCTTGGATGCATCAATAAATAAATCTTTAAAAAAAAAAAAAATAGACGCATGTCCATGCAAAGGACAGAGACTTCTCACCTGAATGTGAGGCTGTGGTGGATCGTGTATATCATGGGTCCTCTTCCCTTTCTTCCTTTCCCCTCACCTTCCACTGTATCCGCCCCCCTTCAGTCCACCCGCCCAGTTGTATTCAGTACTGCAGTCTGTGGGTTTCTAAAATAACTCTCTCATGGGTTTTTTGAGTCTCACTGAAGGGGAAACCAGGTCATGTCATGTTTTTTATGTATATATTTAGCTTTCCATTTCTGAAAAACTAAATAGAAAAAAATCTTTTCCAACAATGAGTGAATTCCAAGCTTGGAGCCTAGTTTGGAAAGGGTGGGGGCTAGGGATCTGGAGAGCTGTTCCAGAGAAGATTTGAAGGGAGCCTGGCATGTCCTGGAGGGGGCCTACGAGAAGCTCCTCCCAGCACGGTGTGTCAGGAGTGACAAATGTGGAAATGGGGGTCATAAATCATTCCCTTGCTGCAAAGGCCAAGGGATGCAACTCTCTTGTAGATGTAGTGGAGCAAAGATCAGCTCCAGAAGCAAGACCAGTGGTGTCCTCCATGTTACTCTGACAGCTGGTTCGGGGTTACAAGTGGTAGTGACTCAAAAGCTAGATAAACAAATGAGAATCCAGGAACTAGAGAAAATCCAGTCATGCTGTTACAGGGCAACCCTAATATAAAATGGGTTTGCCTGACTGGGTTCTCACCCGCGCGCTCGAACTGCACTTATAATGCCCCAACTGCAGGCACACAC
>JAGFMF010011659.1:5659183-5669718 GCA_019455555.1 Galemys pyrenaicus | reverse complement strand
TGCTCCCCACTCTGTCTCTGGTGGATTCTCTCACCCTCCACACCTCTGGCCTGTATCCCAGTGCTTGTATGCATAAATAAATAAATCTTTTAAAAAATATGTAGATACCTTTTTTCTCTTTTTAAAGATTTATTTATTTATGCATACAAGAACTGGGGTACAGACCAGAGTGGATGTGGTGGGGGGGTTGTGAGAGGATTCACCAGAGACAGAGCCAGGAACAGAACAGGCAGATCAACAGAAATACACCGCTGAAGGCAACAGCAGGAGAGGCAGGAGAGGTCTGCCGCACCATGTGGGTCCCCTCCCTGCCTGCCGTGCCATGTAGGTCCCCTCCCTGGAGGGCAGCAGGGATCAAACTCATGCTGCAGTGACTGTGGTCTGCTTCATAGTGCGTTGCTTAACCCACTGCACCACCAGGAAGGCCCTGTAAATATCTGTTTTAAAAGTAACCTTCACCCAGCCTTCAGAAGTGTTCCCATGAAATCAACCTTCTGCCAAAGACAAGTCAGAGTTTTACTGCCCTATGTATAAGTGGGCAGTAAAACTGAGTAGCTCAAGAAAAGGGCCTCAGTCACCAACTTAATAACTTTAACTGAGAGAAGGGATGTTGGGAGGCTGTTGGGGGACATGTAGGTCAGCTGTGAGAGGACACTAGAAAAAGCACAGCAACAAGTCATGGCCATTTTTCTGCCTTCTCTGCTTAAACAGTTAAAGAGAGGGGGACTCCCTGGTGGCGCAGTGGGTTGATGCTGTGCTGTGAAGCATGTGCAGCCACTGCAGCGCAAGTTCAATCCCCGGCCAGGGAAAGGACCCACATGGTGCAGCAGTGTATTTCAGTCCGTCTGCCTGTTCTGCTCCCCACTCTGTCTCTGGCGAATCCTCTCATCCCCGTGCCTCTGGCCTGTACCCCAGCTCTTGTATGCATAAATAAATAAATCTTTTTTTAAAAAAAAAAGAGTTAAAAAGATTAGGTATTCCTAATACAGTGGGGGAGCTATCCAACAAAGGGAGATTTTCCTTCATTCATATAAATGCCTCTTGTAAAAGGGCAACCTCCATCCATCATCCAGGTCCCCTCCTATGAAATAGTACTTGTGCCAGAGGCATATTTTGGGGATGGTAGATTTTGCCACCAGATCTGGGCATACTGTCATCCCCTCAGAAGAATGAACTCTATCATCCCCTTGGGAAATGTAACTTCCATCACATATCTTCCTGAGACAGAAAAACAGGGCTAAGAAATTACCTTTCACTGTGAAAAAAAAATTGTGGCTTCATAATCTCCAAGGGCTTCATATTTCATGCTTCAGCCTATAGTTATGGGTGAAGGGTGGGAGGAGGGGAGAGGATATTGTGCCTGTGAATTCACATCCTCTTCTCCAGCTCCACAGAAGTGGGAGGACAGGTTGGCTGCAGGAAGAACAAAGCAAATTGCTCCCGGTGGAGAGAAAGTCCATAACCAGCCTGCGCTTACCAGAGGGGCTTCCCGAGCCCACTCAGCTAATTGTGTCCAGGAATGTCATGGCGTGCCCACGCCCCGCCTGTGGATCAATATCAGGGACAACGCTGTCCTCTCACGCTTACTGAACTGGAAGCAGAAACCTGACTCAGAACTGGTCTCAGGGCTTAGATTGGTCGTTTAAGCACAGGGGTCCTGCTGGTTTGACCCACCCAAGGAGAATGTGATCGATTAGCTTCCTGCTTCCCCACCAGATCCGGACTGAGGATCTGGGACTGGAGGACGATCCAGAAAGTGCTCCAGGTTGTTTGTGGGAGGTTGACACACTCTGATGACAATGGAAGAAATGCTAGTGTTGCTTTTCAAGCAAAGAAAGCCAAGTTCTGCCTTTAGCAGTGCCTGGAGATGCCATTCCTGACCTCTTAATCCACTCACATTGCCCCCTCCCCGAAAGCACTGTCTTCCTTCTGCCTTAAAATGCAGGGTTTTTCTTTCTTTCTTTTTTCTTTCTTCTTTCTTTTTTCTTTCTTTCTTTGACTTTTATCGGGGTAACACTGCATTACGACATTATTTAAATTTCATGTGTGCATCATTATAAATCAAATATAGTATATACACATAAATATACATATAAATCTTTATAAAACAATTTTTATAAACAGTTTTTATAAACCATATAAAAACAATTGTATGCAGATCTGCCTTCCCCACTGGAAAGCAGGGAAGTATATACATATAAATTTGTATATACTATATTAGGTTCACTCCTGAAAATTCAATTTTATCCTTCACCATACAATTGACCCCTTATATCTGATTTTCCCCTTCCCCTTTCCCTTCTGGTCTTCATTAATTGATCTAATAGTCTAAAAGTTTATTTTTGTTTGGTAGGGACACAAAATCATTCTGCATGCCCCTTGGTTCCTCCAGATTGGCAAATAATCAAATAAGCATCACATAGATTGATAAGTGAACAAGTCAAAATGAAGTTTAATAGTAACATGCACACCTTCTGTATACATGGGAGAAATTTGGAGTGACTGAGTAACTGACCACGTGGCTTCAGACTCCATCTTAAATAACTTAACTAGGGGCCTCCCTGGCGGCGCAAGGGGTTGAGTGCCGCACTGCACGGCTTCTGCAGCCACTGCAGTATGAGTTCGATCCCTGGCCAGGGAGGGGACCCACATGGCACAGCAGACCTCTCCTGCCTCATCCGCTGTTCCCCTCAGCAGTACGTTTCAGTCAATCTGCCTGTTCTGCTCCCTACTCTGTCTCTGATGAGTATTCTCACCTCCCACAACTCTGGCCTGTACCCCAGCTCTTGTATGCATCGATAAGATAGATAGATAGATAGATAGATAGATAGATAGATAGATAGATAGATAGATAGATAGATAGATAGATAGATAGATAGATAGATAGATAGATAGATAGATAGATAGATAGATAGATAGATAGATAGATAGATAGATAGATAGATAGATAGATAGATAGATAGATAGATAGATAGAACCAGGGAGGTTTGGGGAGAGGAAAGGGAAAGTCAGTTAAGGAATTTACTAAGGGAGACACAGTAAACAGTTGTATGCAGATCTGCCTTCCCCACTGGAAAGTGAGATAAAATCCCCCAGTACAATGAGGGAGATGCCCCTTGAAGAGAGAAGCTTACATGTAAATGTCTTTTTTCAAACACAACCTCTACTCATCCTTCAGAGACCCTCCCATGAAATCAACCTGTTGCCAAAGATATATTTTCGGGTGGCAGATTTTTGCTCCTCTGAAGCTGATTTCCTTCATCTATTTGTTTTGTTTCTTTATGTACCACAGGAGTGAAATCATACAGTGTGTGTCTTTTTTCAGCTGACTTATAAAATGCAGGTTTTAATGTCATTTAGATGGGACAAGGTCAACAGATCAGAAGACAATTGCCATTGAAAAAGGAATTGTAGGCCTCCCTGGTGGCGCAGCCGATTGAGCTCCGCACTGTGAAGCAGCCACAGCACAGCAGCACAAGTTCGATTCCCATCCAGTTCGACTCACATAGCGCAGCAGACATCTCCTGCCTCGTCCACTGCTCCCCTCAGCAGTGTACTTCAGTCGATCTGCCTGTTCTGCAACCCACTCTGTCTCTGGTGAATCTTCTCACCTCCCACACCTCTAGCCTGTACCTCAGCTCTTGTATGCATTAAAAAAAAGGCGTTGTAATCACAGATCCCAAGAGGAGGGGGGCACATCACATATGGAGGCCACAGGCGATGCCCCAGGGCTAGTCAGGAAGCAGAGGGAGCATGAGAAACATAGACTAGAGCCTTTATTGTGGTTTCCACAGAAAGGCACGGGCAAGACAAGTGAGCAGGCTTGGGACTGGCTAGTCTAAATACTTTCAACTGGTTCCATGACTCAAGGGCTGTTGTTGCCTGGTACCTGTCCTAGGTCACTAGGGCAGGAGAATGTGGCCCTGAGCATGAGAACCAGGTGGAGGTGATGGTTGGGGGTATGGGCTCTGGACTGGTCAAGTTCTCATTTGAAAGTTATGCCCAGGGCCTTCCTGGTGGCTCAGTGGGTTGAGCACTACACTGTGAAGCATCCGTGGCACAACAACACGAGTTCGATCCCTGGCTGGGGAGGAGACCAACATGGCGCAGCAGACCTCTCCTGCCTCGCCTGCTGCTCCCCTCAGCAGTGTGTTTCAGTCGATCTGCCTGCTCTGCTCCCCGCTCTCTCTGGGGAATCCTCTCAGCTTCTGCAACTCTGGATGTACCCCAGCTCTTGTATACATAAGTAATTTTTTTTTTTTTTTTTAAAGAAAGCTATGCTCAAAGGCAAATGGTTTACTATGTCTAGGAATTGGCTAACACTGGGATGTGCAGCCCCTTCGGGCTCAGGGCCCAGAGGTCAAAGCACCAGAGTACAGAAAATAAAGTTATGTGGTTAATGCGCTTTCTTCTTCTCTGCTGTCAGGCCCGAGCTCAAGCCTCATCTGTTCTAGGACAGCTTCCTAGGCCACCCCATCCCACTGGGATCACTTTCTTCCCTGAAGTCCTATAGCATTTAATGTCTGCGTAGTTCATTTTGGTACCAATTATCTGAGCAGGATATGTGGTGTCCCTGCCTTGAAAACCCAAGCTCCCTGGAGGTGAGGCTTATGTCTTTTACTTCTCCATGTCCCCTACAGCACCTAGCACAGAGCCTTGACCGCAATAAACACTCATTAAATCTTTGTCAGTGAATGCCCAAGATTCAGTTTGGTAGGTCACAGGATGGTTCCTTTAAAATAGTTTGTTTTAGGGGCCTCCCTGGTGGCGCAGTGGGTTAAGTGAGACTCTATGAAGCAAACTGCAGCCACTGCAGCACGAGTTCGATCCCTGCCCCTGGCCAGGGAGGTGACCCACATGGTGCAGCAGACCTCTCCTGACTTGCTCGCTGCTCCCCTCAGCAGTGTACTTCCGTTGATCTGCCTGTTCTGCAACCCGCTCTCTGTGGTGAAACCTCTCACCCCCCCCCCCCCCACATCTCTGGCCTGTACTCCAGTGCTTGTATGCATAAATAAATAAATCTTTAAAAATTAAAAAAAAAATAGTTTGTTTTAACCTCTGAGGAGAAATAACCCTGCCTACAGTGCTTCACAGCCTGATTTTTCCTGCATTCTCCAGTGCTTGATCTTTCTGCTATTTAGAGTTTTTTTACAGATCCAAACCTCTTTGTGAAATTCACAAAGGAGGAAAATTGAAGCAGCTCTGGTTGTGAATACAACACCAAAGGGTCATTTCTAATTGCAGTGGAAAAGGGAAAATTGAGTTAATTTCAAAGCTTTGAACACAGCATTTCTGCTCTTAACTTGCTGGAAGAGGCGACTATGCACCTGTCAGTTGGGCTTTGAGTAGCCAGGGGGTAGATGAGACATGTGTGTGTCATGAATTATTGTTATTGGACAAAGTATTGTAGTAATAAATAGAATCCAACTCTATATAGAAAATATAGATACCTTCTGTGTTATGTTGTACCTGTGTTATTTTGCGTCCCTGGCTGTTGGGTACAGCACACAGGCTGTCGGGAAGGGAGGTTTTTTTGGTTCCAAATGGCCAAGAATGAGTTATGGGATACAGTTGTCTGCCTTGGGTTTTTCCTCTGTGAGAATAAAGACAAAGAGGGTAGCCAAATAAAGGGCAGGTTGGACCGGAGTGTAAAATATTAGTGTGATTTGGATCTGTGTCTGGGAGCAGAGCTGATGAACAAAAATAGACCATACCTTGTAAGTCTGGCATGAAATTAAATTCCAGTACTCTAACTACAGCTTTGCCAGTGGGTCACTGGCCAATGTCCAGGAACACACTTGCTATGCAAAATGGAGGTGTTAGTGGAGTGGGAATGGGAAAAGCACTGCTTTTGTGGGTACCCTAACATTGTAAGGTTGCCCCATCTGTCTTTTGAGTAGTCTGTTCCCACTCAAAATATAGTCTGTAGGCCAGAACTAACACTGGTGTCATTTGGGAGCTTGTTAGAAAGGCTGCATCTCAGGGAACAGTGTAAAAACAAGCTTGCAAAGCCCCATTCAGTATAAAATTGAAGGGGTTGTTCAAAAACTTGGTAATCAAGATAAATAATATCTTTGAAGAGCCAAAATCGATGCAAAAATCCATGATGAACAAAAAATCGTAATTTTTAATGAAGACAGGATCTGACCCTACCCCATCAGTTCACCCAAGCCTAGCCCTGATCTCAGGCCCCACCTAGACCACTGGAGTCAGAATTCACATTCTAGTAAGATTCCCCAGGGGATTCACGTGTACTTTTGAGAAGCATTGCTTTGGAAAACACCTCCCAAGTCACGATACCTTCAAATCTGGGAATCTAGACAGCTGCAAAAATGGAAGGGGATGGGCAGGGTTAAGTTCCAGAAAGACCCACCACTGTTGACTTGCCATTTGCTGGGTTTGCACACCTTAAAATTGTACAGTGTTTCATACTTTGCCTGAATTTTAATACCCCTTTATTTTGAAATTATACGTAGAAAGTTGCAAAGCTATTGTAGAGAAGTTTCATGTGTACTTCACCCATTTCCTTGAACAGTTAGTTTTTATTTTTAAAGATTTATTTATTTATGCATACAAGAACTGAGGTACAGGCCAGAGGTGTGGGGGGTGAGAGGATTCACCAGAGACAGAGCCAGGAACAGAACAGGCAGATCAACAGAAATACACTGCCGAGGGCAGCAGCAGGCAAGGCAGGAGAGGTCTGCTGCACCATATGGGTCACTTCCTTGGCCAGCAGCAGGGATCGAACTTGTGCTGCAGTGGCTGCGGTTTACTTCACAGTGCATTGCTTAACCCACTGCGCCACGAGGAAGGCCCCTCGAACAGTTAGTTTTTATATAACGCTAGTCCAATATCAAAAAGAAGAAATTGATGCTGGTCTAAAGTGTATGTACACAAATATTTCATTTAATCATGTGTATATTCGTGTAACCAACACAGTTAAGATACACACCTAGTCCACCATCACAAAGAGTTCCTTTATATTTATACCCACCTCCCTTCGCTGCTTCCCTCCAACCCACAATCTATGCAATTTTTGAAAATACTATATAAATGGAATCATAGAGCGTGCAACCATCTGAGATTGACTTTTTCTTTTCACTCAGTTTGATGAACTCAAGATCCATCCAAATAGCTACATGTAGTATTTCCTGCTATCACTGTACCAGTTTTCTAGACACTTACCTATTGTGAGATGCTTTGGTAGTTTATTGTATTTGGATAATGCAAACGGAGCTGATATGAACATTCACGCCCAGGTTTTTATGTAGACATAAATTTTTATTTCTTTAGGATAGATTCTGAGGAGCAAAATTGCTTGTCCATTTGGTTAAATGAGTGGGTTTTTTTTTTTTTGGAAACTACCAAAGTGTTTTTCAAAGTAGCTTGCTATCTTACATTGCCATTTTACATCGCCTCCAGCAATGTATGAGTGATCCATCTTCTCCACATCCTACCAGCATTTGCTGTTGTCACTACTTTTCCTTTTCAACTCTTCTATAGGTAAATAGTGATGCTACATCCTGATTTTAATTTCCATTCTTCTAATTTCACCAGCCTTCTGTCCTCTTTGAGGAACTGTTTCATTACCTTTTAATCCATTTTCTAATTGGATTGTCAGGTATTTTCCCTACTGTTGTATTTTGAAGATCTTGTTTACATTCTAGGTAAGAGTTTTCTGATAAAAGGAGTGCAACTATTTTCTCTGTCTGTAACATGGTTTTTCCTCCTCTTAACAGGGTCTTTCACAGAGTGAAAGTTTTTCATTTGCCAAAGCCCTTTGTACCAGATTTTTTCTTTTATGCACCATGTGTTTGGTATTGTGTCTGAGAGTCTTCACCAAACCTGGAACCCAAAGGTTTTTCCAATATTTTCTCCTAAAAGTTTTATAGCTTTACATTAAATCTGTTTCAATTAATTTTTGTATAGGGCAGATGATGTAGGTGGAAGTTTGTTTGTTGTTTTTGTTTTTTTATTGCTTGTGACTGTTCAGTTTTTTTAACACCATTTTATTGACTGTCTTTCCTCCCTTGAATTATTCTTGCACCTTTGTCAAAATGCAGTTGGCCATATTTGTGTGAGGCTATTTCTGGACTCTCTAGCCTGTTTCATTGATCTTTGTGTATCTCTCTGCCAATATCTCACAGTCTTAATTATTATAGCTATATAGTCAGTCTTGAATTTGGATAGATTGATTTTCCCACTTTATTTTTCTTTAAAAACATGTTCGAACTCTTCTAATACCTTTACCTTCTCATACAAATTTTAAAATTATTTTGTCTCTATTTAGACAAAAAAAATTCTAACTTGGATTTTGATGGAAAACAAATTAGGTATCAATTTGGGGAGAACTAACATCTTTACAATAATGAATCTTTTAATTCATAAATGTATATATTTTGTATTTATACCTCAGTTTTTTGAATGGTCTTATATTTTCTAATTTCAGTTTTCAAAAGTTTGTTGCTAGCATAGAGAAATACCGTTTTTTGTCTTATGTTGAAATTGTAGCTTATGGTTTTGCTGAATTCATTCACTAATCCTAGTGTTACAGGGCAGGGAGAGGGGCACCCCAGAACTCCCAAACCTGCTTTCTTTCCTGAGGCTGATACTGTCACACTAGTAGCTTCCTTAAGTATGCTATCATCCCATATACTGTAAAGGACCGAGTTTCTGTGGGCACCCCAAAAGAACAAAGAACGGATACAGGGATGTAACAATCAAGTAGAGCTTTATTCTGCATGCAGGTGCCGACCGTCCAACTGAGACAGGCAGGTCTAGCTGGGGCGATTGACCGGAGAGGAAGAAGGGGTGAGCTTTTATAGCCAATTTCCCGCCATTACATAGGTTGCAGCCAATAAGCTGAGAGATCAAAGCCCACACAGTGAGCACAGCACCGGAGATCCATTTTGGCAGGCGCGGGCTTCTGTCCTGTGTCCTGCACATTCTGAGATAATATTCTAAGGCAACAAACTGTTTCATACACCCTGCCCTTAACTGCCCAAGAGCGCCTAAGGTATGGGACCAGATGACCTACTAGATAAGGAAGTAGGCCTGTAGGTCATTTTTCAAGTTTCAGTCAGCTAAGTTTAGACAAACTCTGACTCTAACAATACAAATGGATAAATAGACATTTTTACCCCTTTTTCATCTGTGTGCCTCTTATATCCTTGTCTTACCTTATAGATCTAGCTAGAGCCTCCTGTAGTGTGCTGACTAGCAGTAGTGGGAGCAGACATTGTTGCTTTGTGCTAATCTCAGGGAGGAACCATTCACTCAGTCTTTTGCCAATAAGTGTGATGTCTGCTGTAGGTTTTTTTTTACAGTTGTCTTTTGTTATGTTGAGATATTTCCTTTCTACTACTAGTTTTCTGAGAACCTTTATCACGAATAAATATTGAATTTTGTTAACTACCTTCTCAGTACCAATTGGTATAATCATGTGATTTTTCTTAATAGGCTGGGTTACATAGAATAATTTCTAGAATATTGAAACAGACTTACATCTCTGTTGGGATACATGCAGTGTGGTCATGTTACAGGGCAGGGAAAGGGGCACTTTAGAACTTCTAAACCTGTCCTCTCTAAATGGGTTTTTTAATTTGCTGCGTTAAGACAAACATATAAGGCTTTTTTTTAATGGAAAGGAACTTTAATACAGTTAGGGAACAATACAGAAAAGACAAAGAATATAGTTACTAAGTTAAGTATCCAAAGTTACCCATTTCCTTGAGGGTAAAAGTTTAGCTAAGTAGGATTGGTCCCAAAGTAAGGCCCAAAAGCCTGCCACACGTCCAAAGGACCTTTCAATGGAGACCCATAGAAAAGGGTCAGAAAGAGTCAGACAAATCTGGGAGGAAAAGAGCAATATTAAAATTAAGATGAAAGTTGTTATTGTTAACCTTTTTACGGGTTTCTCACCCACATCTGTTCCAAACAGTCCAAGACCAAGAAGTAATCACAGTTTTTTAACATCTCTCTCTGCTCTACTTGCCTCCTCCAGGTCTCCTTGCTGCTCTCCATCCTGCTTCTTTCTTCTTCCCTTCCTTCTGTCCTCCATTTTTTTTCCCAGCATTTTTTTTATCCCTGCTTAGCTTTACCCCACTTAGGGTGGGATGGGGATTCTGGAATTTCTCCCTTTCCTGGGGATCACCCTGTTACAACCTAAGTGTAGAGTTAAGCAGCCAGGCTGGGTGTAAAAGCAAACATGTGAGCCTTGGGGTTCCCTTTTTTCAAAGCCATCTCTCAGCATGCCGTTGGGTTCCAATTCCAAAAAACTAGTAAAACATTTACGGATCTGTATCCCTCTCTTCTCCTTGTTATTCATTACGCTATTTCCTATTCTTCTGTAAATAAAACCCTTTATTAACTTTCCTTGTGTGTGCCTGCAGTTGGGACATTATAAGTGCTTTTCAAGCATGTGGGTAAAAACCCAGTCAGGGGCCTCCCTGGTGGCGCAGTGGGTTAAGCAACGCACTATGAAGCAAACAGCAGCCACTGCAGCACGAGTTCGATCCCTGCTGCCGGCCAGGGAG
>JAGFMF010011659.1:5640307-5659133 GCA_019455555.1 Galemys pyrenaicus | reverse complement strand
TGATCTGCCTGTTCTGCTCCCCGCTCTCTGTGGTGAATCCTCTCACCCCCCACCCACACCTCTGGCCTGTACCCCAGTGCTTGTATGCATAAATAAAAATAAATCTTTAAAAAAAAAATTAAAAAAAAAAACCCAGTCAGGCAAACCCATTTTATATTAGGGTTTCCCTGTGACAGTCATAGTGTGAATACTTTATATAGTTGGGATACTATTTGCTAATACTTTGTCAATGATTTTACACATTTTTACTCTGCCTGGTTTTAGATCAGTATGATACTGACTTCAAAAAATGAACTGGAATGTGTTCATTCCTTTTCTGTTTTCCAGAAAAGATTCAAGAAATTATTTTTTTTTATTTCAGCTTTATTGAGATGTAATTTGTATATAAAATTGTAAGATATTTCAAATGCACCATGGTGATTTGATATATGTATATGTTGTGAAAGTATTCCCCCAGCTAGTTCATGAACACATCCATGACCTCACATATTTTTTTGTATATTTAAGCTCTACCCTCAGCAAATTCCAGTTATATAATACAGTTGCTTATCAACTGTAGCTTCCATATCTTACATTAAATTTGTTAGTGCATGACCAAGGTGGGTATCCAGGGGCCCCAAACTATTAAGGGGTGCCTACTCTAAAAGGGATTCTGCCATCTGCATGCCCAAAGACAAAGGAAGCAGACTCTTAGTGCAAAAGGTTTCTAGGATTGATGTGGGGAGAGAGAGGGAAGAGATTCCCAATAAAACTACAAAATTACCCATCTTTCAATGGGCAATTGCCCAGCTAGACAAGGTTAGCCTGAAGTAAAGCTGCTGAGGCTTGAAAACTTGCCACAAATCTAAGGTAACTTCTGAAAGGGAACCACCAGAAAGGAGTTAGGCATGTCCAGAGAACTGGGACAGAGGAAAAGACTAGAAATTTACATGTACTACATAATCCAACACAAAGTCCAGATAATACTCTTATTGTCTCTCCCAAGGACCAGAAGCAGCCTCCCCCATATCTCTAACCCATGTGCCTTTTCCAGGTACCACTTCCAAGTGTCTTCACATGTTTCGCCTCTAAGTGTTTCTTCCAAGTCCCCCTCTATTTATACATCCACCTTTTTCCTGCCCAGCTATCCTCATTCAAGAAGTTCTGTTCATGGATTACTGGGACTTGTAATCCAAGGTACCTACAAGTAAGGGGAGGTGGGGAAAATGGTGCCAGGTCACTTGCTTCAGGTCAACGCTCCTCCCCCTTCTGTGGAGATAAATTCTATCTCAAAAAAACACAGAGGAAACTTAAATGTGTGTTGCCAGTGGAGAAAGTCAGTCAGAAGAGGCTACATGGGGTATGATTCTATTTGGTGTTTTGGGAAAAACAAAGTTATAGAAACAGTGAAAAGAATAACCATCGTGGGAGAGAGAGGGATGAAGACATGGAGCACAGCGGATTCTAAGAGCGGAGAAAATATCCTCTATGAAAATGCAATGAATACAAGTAATTAGGCATTTGTCAAAACCTGTAGGACTCTACAACAGTGAATCTTCATGTAAACTATGGCCTGTAGTTAACAGCAGTGTGTCAGTATTTGGTTACATCAAGTGTAACCACATGTACTACACTAAATGTGAGATATTAATACTAATGAAGCTTGGTAACCTGAGATAAGCAGTGTGGGGGTCTTAGCAATGACCTTTGCTCAGTTCCTGGTATGCAACTTAGTTCCTGGTGTGAATCTGTTATAGGGTAATTTTAATATAAAATGGGTTTGCTTGACTGGGTTTTTACTTGTGTGCTTGAATGGCACTTATAATGCTTTAATTGCAGGCGCACACAACAAAGGTTAATAAAGGGTTTTATTTATAAGGGAAGGAGAAATAGCGTAGTGAATAATATAAGGGGAAGAGAGGGATATAGATTTGTAAATATTTTACTAGTTTCTTGGAGCTGGAACCCAATGGTGCGCTGAGAGCTGACTTTTAAGGAAAAAAGGACTTTCCAAGGCTTAGTGTTTGCTTTTATATTTAGCCTGGCTGCTTAACTTTACCCTTAGGTCCCAGTGATCTGCTCTTTGATAATGACTTTATGGGATTTGTAGTTTTTGGATTTTGTAGGTTTGGAATGGGGGTTGAAGTTTATAACCTATTTGTATAATTTATTTAGGAGGGTCTTTCCCCCTAACAAATCTTGTTTCATGTTAGATGTTAAACATGAGGAAGGGTAGACCTGGGGGGAGGGGTTCCCGTGACTACTGACCCTTTACTCACTCCTTGGTATGCAATTATCTAACTCACTTCTTGGTATGTAGCTATGTTATATCTGTCCATGTACAGCTGCCAGTGCAAACCCACGGAGAACCTAAAAGTGTACATATGCCCCTGGGCTCAACCTCAGGATGTGAATCCGCTGAGTTAGCACAAACCTGTGCAACAAACCTGCTTCTTGTTAGCCCTGGTGTCCAAGTTTCCTTTGTGCCATAAAGCACCAAGGGAAATGGTGTTGGGGGCAGGGTAGAGAAGGAGCTGGGGACTGAGTAAATAGACCTCTGTGTACTCTCTGCTCAGTTATTCCATAAATTTGAACTTGTGCTTCTTAATTTTTAAATTAAATCTATTAATGATTTTTTTAAACCCCAAGAAATTTCACACTGAAAGTGAAAATGTCAATGTGCTAAGAATTATTTTTAAGTTGTAAGAGAGCAGCAGCAAGGTAATCTTGGAAACTTGCTTGTAAACCACACAGCCAGCTTTGCCAACAAGTTTCCTCCCCCGCTTTATACTGAGTCCCTGACATAGAACCACAGCCACATTTCCTCAGGAATAAATGCATAGGTTGCATGGGATTTGTACAAGGAACCCCCTTGGAAGTAAGAGAGAACCCACATTTTCATTCTCTTCCTAGTTTGCTGTATTTTCTCGTGAAAGTGAAATTGGGCTTCTCTGGCTGAAATTTTCTCAACCAACTATAATGACTGTGGCTTTCTGATTTGATTGCTAATTTTCCCTAATTATCTAGAAGGCCCTTTTAATTTGTGTTGGTGCTTTCCCTCCAGTAACTATGAGGCAATCAGCACACCTTTCATATTGTAAGGAGGCTTTTTAAAAAATTATCCCCCCACTTTGGAATTCCTACAAGTGATAATAGGGGAAAATTCCAATCTAAGAGCTCTAATGGCTTTAGTGAGGTGCTTGTTCTAAATGCCTCCAAACAGATGGGCTTGTTCTAGAGAGGAACTTGAAAACTAGATAATTCCTCCTGAGTTTTAAATCCGTTTGCTTTGGGAGCCTGAAATTTGGTTCCACAACCTGTTGCTTCACCAGTGTTTGCTTTGAAAGTTGGTACTTTCTATTTCAATGGCAAGAAAGAGATTCGCCCAGCTGAACATATTCATTTCAGTTATCACCTTGATCCTCCCCGTTCCCTTTTTAAGATGCACTTTTCTTCTCTTGATTAGAAAGAGCCAGGGATTATCTGCACAAAACTGGAAGGTTTATTGTGATCGGCGGCATTGTCTCTCCCGTCCACGACTCCTACGGAAAGCAGGTGGGTTCCTCCTTTGGTTCCTCCCTACCTCACCCTGAAGTCCTCCAATCTGAAATATCCCCTGCTGTTTCTGCTGTTAGCTGGAAATAAAGCCTCAATGGCAGTAAAAGAATTTATTAATCAAAGTGAGGATTCAAACCTAGGAGACGCTGAACAGGTTGTATTCTTGGGGAGCCGTTCCAATCAACCCATTTGAATTTAGTTTACATAGGTAGGAACAGTGAGTCATCAACATTAAGAATGTAATTATTCTTGACAGAAGACTTCTAGTTCTAAGTTGTCCTGACCTGAAGATATTCTAATGCTAGAGGAAGGCAATGTAGTATTTAATCTCTTCCTTTCTACAGAATGCAGCGGCAGAGATGCAAATGCTGGGTACCCATTGTTAAAGGTTTTTTTTTTTTTTTATCTGACTCCTTGGTCATCCGTGGGTGTGAAAAGACTGGCATTAGCTTCAGGCAGCAGATTCCTGCATAGCGTACAGGATGGTGCGTGTTCCTGCTTTAAGTCAGTGAAGGTGCTATGCTTTCTTGCATGCTAGTTCTGGGACGGGTGGGGAGATTCCAGAAAATTTTACAATACGTTCACACCGCTGGGATTCCCAGGGACTTAAAATGCCCGCTAGCAGCAGCATCCTGCGTCTGGTCTCTGGCCCACATTCAGACGTGAGTGTGGATGTGAGAGCAGAAGCTGGAAGCAACAACTGCTCACTGGGTGAGGAGAGACTGACAGCACCAGGTCCAGTGAGAACTCATTCAAAGAGGAGCAGGCACTCCTGCTGAGGGCAAATGTGACTCACCGCAGATGCCAAATGGGTGGCTGGCTGTGTGCTGGACGATCCTTCCCTGGGATTTTAAGGCTTTGAACGTTACCACTTTGATATATTATTCATATTATCAGGCCACTTAGAATATGATTTAAAATTCATCTCTCTGCTCCTTGCTCACTGCCGCATGTCCCAGAAAATCCAAAGGCTCTCCAAGTCATTCTGCTCTGTCCACAGACAACTTGATAGTTCCTCGGAGAAGTCACCGTGTTACAGGGTAGGGAGAGGAACACCCCAGAACCCCCAAGTTTGTTTTTTTTGAATGGGTTTTGCTATTTGCTGTATTAAGATTAATATATAATACCTTTAATGGAAAGGAACTTTAATATAATTCGGGTATAATATAGAAAGGACAAAGAACAGAGTGATTAAGTTAAGTATTTAAAGTTACTCATTTTTTTGAGGGTAAAAGTTTAGTTAAATAGGATTGAACTAAAGCAAGGCCCAAAAGCCTGCCACATATTTAAAAGATTTTTTTAGTAGAGACCCATACAAAAGGGTTAGGAAGAGTTAGACAAATTTGGGAGGAAAAGAGTAAAATTAAAATTAAGATGAAAGTTGCCATTGTTAACCTCCCCATGGGTCTTTTACCCACATTTGTTTTAACCAGTTTAAGACTAAGAAGCAAGCACAGTTTCTTCATATGTGGCTTTGCTTCACGTGCGTCCACCAAGCTTTTTTGCTGCTTTCCATCCTGCTTCCTTCCTTTCTTTCTTCTTTTTTCTTTTTCCTCCTTAGCTTCACGCACTTAGGGCAGAACCAGGATTTTGGAACTTCCCCCTTTCCTGGGAGGACCCTGTTACAACCGCACCAACCAGATTGTGTCTGTTTGTCAAGCTAGTCTAGTCTCTGTGCTGGGCACCCTGGGGGCTCGTCAGTGGAGGTGCCTCAGTGGAGGTGCCTCCGGGGACCCTGCTGGGGTTTTGTACTCCACACTTACCCTTCACCTTTTTCTTTCCACTCTGGCATTCTCTGCGTGGCAGAGAATGTGGCAGATGGATAAGGAAGGTCACACACTCCTTGCCACCTTTGAAAAATGGTGGCACTCTTAAAATGGGCTGGCTTGAGAGGGTGTCTTGGGGATTTGGGGAGCAGAGGGACCCTCACGGTGATTGCTCTGTTGCTTTGCAGGGCCTTGTGTCGAGCAGGCACCGACTCATCATGTGTCAGCTGGCCGTCCAGAATTCCGATTGGATCAGGTAGGGCCCACCTGGTGAGGCCAGAGGTGTCATCTCTGAGGCTCACTGGGAGCGGGTGGAGAAACAAGAGGCCAGGAATACATTTCAATCAAGTCTCTTAACCATATAATTCATGATCTTCTGGGGAAAATGAGTCCAGGAGGGAAAGCACTGGGCAGGAGACTTGGACACGATTCTGGAACAATTCCCTCATTCATTGGAACCTGGGGGCAGAGCAAAGGGGTTAGACATGGGGGGAGCCATGGCGGGGGACTGAAATGTGGGAGGGATATCTTAGCTCTGTGCAGGCATTAATTTTACAGACCTTCAGGACTGGCCCTAACCAATAATTTTATTTTTTGCCTAAGCTATGGGGCTCATGAAACAAAGGAAGAGCTTTCCTTTTAGTGTTTCATTTAATTGGACCACACCTTCAGGAATATTCTGGGAGCTTCCAAAAATGCCACTGGGTTTGGGGCAAGGCATGACCAGAAAACCAGAAATGCTTCCCCATTCTCATCGCCTTTCAGGAGATGTTCCCGACCTTGACCTTAGCTAGCTCCAACCCCAAGTCAGGGTCCCTAGGGCCTCACTCTGACCTTGAGGTGGAGGTGCAGGTGATAAGTGCTCCCTTATCTTCCCCTAATTGCAGTCTCTGCTCAGTCTCCCCTCTAAGATGGCAGACACTGTTATCGCTGAGCTTGCAGTATAATTAAAGCAGACTTCCACTAATTATGCTAATTATGCTCCCCAAAGTTCCTACAGCTATAATTTACATGAGAAGATGGCACACCATTGCACTTAGCCCCCTCCTCCCAAATGTGGAAAAATAAGCAGAGGTGTCCATGGTAGGAGAGAAATGATGGGAAGCTGACCTCAGAAGGGGAGAATGCAGAGGGTTAGATGGGAGAGGGGTGGGCGGAAATGAAAGCAGTGGAGGGAAGCTCAATCATAATTAAGAGTGATCCTTGCCATTTGTGTTCAGTGATTTGTGGGAGAAGCACATATCTTTAGAGACTTTCTCATTCCCCAAGATGGAGGTTCATTAGAGTGATAGCTGCCTTTTCTCAGATGAGAAGCAAACCTGGAGAAATCCACAGGCTGGACCACATCTGTCCACATCTGTGGTCGAGTCAGGACCAGAAACTAAGTCTCTTAACCACATAATTCAATGTTCTCCTAGAGAAAATAGGATGGAGGGGGGAGGGTGATGGGGAGAACTGGGCAGGAGGCTTGGCTATGGTTCTGGAACAGTTCCCTGATTTACCCAACATTTCCTGTGTTTACCCTTCCATTTACTGCCTGCCCCCTGCTGCTGCAGGCATTTGGAAAATCAGGATTCTGAGAACTGAGATCACTAGGGAAGCTAGAGCTAGCTCCAGGGGTGGGTGCTGGGCATGCACAGCCCGTGGAGGTGGGAGAACCTATTTAGCAAAGTGGGGTATCTGTCAGGGATCTTGGAGGAGTTAGGTTCTGGGTGAGCTGATTCTTATGGGGTTTCAATAAGTGAGAGTTCTTTTCTGGAACCTTCAGGGGGATGTGTGGAATGGAAGGTAGGCAGGGAATATTCAAGGGTTAAGAAATGTTTGAAAAGCATTCCAATTTAGCAGCTCATTAAGCCCAAGTGCTACATTTATTTGGGGCTGGATAGCAGCTCACTTCACATGCCTGTGTGCTTCAAGGGTTGACCTCTTCAGCCAATTGAAGATCTACCCAAATGGTGGGTCTTCCAGGCTGACGGATGCATGCCCCTCCATGCCCATAAGACACGCTAATGCCTGGGGTGACGACAAACAGGGCGGATTTCCCAATTCCGATAACCATGGTTGCCACTTGATGAGGGCCTGGTTCATTTAATTCTTATCATGACCCTATAAAGGCCAAGGGAAATTCCTTTTTTCCTGGTAAGAATAAGAGCAAACACTGTAGTAAGCTCTTCCCACATAAAACTCATTGAGTCCTTCTAATAGCTCCACAAAGGAGAGACTATTGCTGTCCCCATTTTACAGATGGGGAAGTGAGCATGGAAAGATCCCATAAATTTCTTAAAGCCATTCAGATGAGCTTTGCTGGGCTCATCTCATGTGGAGCCCAGGCAGACTAGCACAGTATCCAGTGCATGGATCTATGCCACACTCCTCTTATTTTACAAAGGGGGAAACTGCGGCTCAGGAAGGTGTTTCTAGCCCACCTTTTATCTGACTCAAGTTCTGAGTATGCAGAATGACCTGGTCTCTTAGGTTTCCTGTGCTGTGATTTTTGGAAAGGACCAATAAGGAAAGACTGTGAAAATGGAAACAAGTCAATCCCTCTCCTACTTTGTCAGGGTGGACCCATGGGAGTGCTACCAGGACACCTGGCAGACGACCTGCAGCGTGCTGGAACACCATCGGGACCTCATGAAGGTGAACGGGGCCGTGGCCAGGGATGGGTGGACCGCAGAAGCCAGGCAGCCCTTGGGCAGGTGCAGCTGCCGACTGCCCGGGGTCTGTTGCCTGCTTCTCAGCTGCGGTGAGATCAAGACAAAGAGGGCAGTGAATTGGGAGCCTAGGGCAGCACGGGAGGCTGCTTCCCGCCTCCACCCTCTAACGTGGCCTCCCAGTTGGGGCATTGCTGCTGGATACGACTTGGGGCATATGTGTTTTCTGTCAAGTTCAAGGTGGGATAAAGGAGACCACAGTCAACAGGAAAGTGAGGAGACGAGATGGGGCAAAGAAAGGCAGGGAGAAAGAGGAGCACTGGGAAGAGGTACATGCAGCTGCATCCTCCTGCCTGCCTGTTTTGGGACCCCCCAGTCTCCCTACACCAGCATAGCGTGCTGGGGCCGAGGCGCTTCGCTTGCCAGCTGTCGCACCGTTATTCCCTCTCACTCCTCACATGCGTCTCACAGGAAGATGTGTTCTGAACCCCCGTCTGTCAGTGGGTAAGAAGAGGCACAGAACGCAAATCTGGGGACACACAGAGACTGCTTAGTGAACACAGATGAGTGCTTGGGGCTTGCAGCCAGGTGGCGGGAGCTGCAGTGCTGGCTGCCAGGTTAGAATGGCTTCCACACCAGCCAGCGTCCTGGCCTGAGTAGGCAGAAAGCATCCATCACAGATCAATGCTTTAAAAAGCCCATTAACAGGATTGAACGCAGAGCCATCGATGGCAGCAAGTCTGGCCAGTCAAGACAAGATACAATCAGCCCTGCTCACCTCCCTTGACCTTAGAGTGGCGCCTCCTCAACCCAAACAACACTCACAATGGCATTGTTCTCACCAGGAGGCGGCTAGTCCCATCAGAATCTTCTTCCTGGGGAGCTGTCTGCTGCCCCCTGCCACCCCTTATGCCACCAACAGCCAGATGTACTTTCTTTTAATAGACATGGAGCTCTTGGGCTGGTTCTGAGAGTCAAGAGCAGAAAAGTGGTAGTTGCTTCATCAGTTAAGTCCTGCCCTCACCACCACACCCCAAACCTGACTCCTCCCCATGGAATCCAAAGACGGGCCATCTCACTTCCCTCCACTTTGAGAACACACATCCTAAGTCTTTTGAGGTCCCCTTGAAAGGGATTTGGCACGGGGTGGCACTGACTTGCCTCTCTGGACTGGCCTCCAACAACAGCAATAATAAAAGACACCCTATTTTATTTTATAAGTGCACTAGTCAGGGTAGGCTAACATATGCTTCAGTAACAATCATCCCTAAAATCTGTGGTTTCATACAAATTTACTTTAAAAAAATTTAAAGATTTATTTTAGGAGCCTCCTTGGTGGCGCAAAGAGTTAAGCACTGCACTATGACACATCCACAGCCACTGCAGCACGAGTTCGACCCCTGGCCAGGGAGGGGACCCACATGGCGCAGCAGACCTCTCCTGCCTCGCCCGCTGCTCCCCTCAGCAGTGTGTTTCAGTCCATCTGCCCAGGTTTCCTGAACCCTCCCTCTGTTAGTCATGGCCGCAGGCGTGTTGTGGACCAGCGGAGGCTCCACCAGGAGCTCAGCTACTGCAGCGACTAGCACAGGCCGGCAGAGCATGTGGGTCAAGGGCAGCCCCGCCTTGTCAGGAGTGGGGAGCTACTTCCTAGTAACTCCCAGCAGGTGTTCTGGCCTGAAGAGCACACCCGTCAGAGAGATAGACACATGGCTTGATCAGGTGACTCAGATTTGGTTTGGAAATGCTTCTGAGGTGATGGAGGCCTGGCCAGGTAGAGGGGGCATGCGGCCCACCCTTTCCTTCCTCTCGGATCTAAGTCAAATGGAGCTCAGAAGGTCTGCAGCAAGGGAAGAAACCTCTCAGTCACCAGGCCACTTATTAAGTGAGGACACGGTGGACAGTTGTTTCTTCTACCAGATGCGGCTGGTGCCGCTTGACTTCCTCCTCCCAGAAACATCCCAGAATCCACGGTTTGCCACACAAGACCCGGGCCTGTCCTGCCAGGGCTCAGAGGCTTCTTGTGCTGCTTGCTTGCGTGGGGTCTGGGGAAAAGGTGCTTTAGGAGAGACACCGCAGTCCTGGGACTCGGGGCTTCTCTGGCAGTGGGATCAGGAATCCAGAAAAGGTCGTGGCCTTGGCTGGGTGCTTTCAGGACACGAACCTTGAATAAGCCAGGTCTCTTGACAAGGCCCTTCTCTGTTACCCCATACGACCCTCCCTCTCATGGCAAGCAACTGGGGGTGCTTCTGGATCTCCTGAAGGAAGCTGTGTTATCAGCTCTGTTTTCAGCTGTTTTCCACCGCACCAGGGATAAGTGACAGGCCAGATAACACAGGACAATGGATCATACACACAGCATTTCCGCTTGGCTCTGGAATATGCATTCACACTGGCAAGCAGGCACGAGTAGCCAGAGCCTACCCCTTTCCTGCCACACAGACACATCCTGCTCTGCCTGGCACAGCTCTCTAGCCTGCCGCCGTCACCACCAGCCCTGGTGTGGGGACGCGAGGGGTATGATGGTGCCTGCTGTTTCCACGACCTTTCTGAGCTTACACAGCTCACCTGCAGACACGACCTCATTTGAGTCCCATGAAGTCGGCAGGGAGGGCAGGTGTGCATATAAGTAAAAGGTTACAACGTTGTTGCTGCCAGTCCCCCGCCCCCCCCCCCCCCCCCCCCCCCCGGGGTNGCATATAAGTAAAAGGTTACAACGTTGTTGCTGCCAGTCCCCCGCCCCCCCCCCCCCGCCACGTCCCAGGTATCCTCCTGACGCTGCCGGTGCGCTGGTGGGACCCTCCACAACCCAGAGGGGCAGCCGTGCTTGTCTTGCACTGAGGTGGCAGAGAAGCCAATTAAGTGTCCCAGGTGACACAGCAGGGGGCACAGAGCTGAGACTGGGACCCAGGTCTGTGCCACACTGTGGGTGTGTGGGGGTCCCCTGCTTCTCCGCTGGGTTGTCCACCCTGTGGACCAGCTGTTGTGGGCACATGGTAAGGTGGGCCAGGAAGCCACCCCAGGGCTCTCCCTCTGCTCAGAGGCCACACGTGGAGGACAAGCAGATGAGCACTGGGGACCCCTGAGAGCACGTTTCATGAGCCACCTGGCCGAGGGCACTGACTCTTCACTCCTGCCTTCCCCAGCGGGTGACTGGCTGTATCCTCTCCAATGTCAACACACCCTCCATGACACCTGTGATCGGACAGCCCCAGAATGAGACCCCTCAGCCCATTTACCAGAACAACAATGTGCCTGTGAAGCCCACTGCAGGTAAGCGAGCCCTGGGGTAGGGCTGTGGTCCTCAAAATTCAGCATCACTTGGAGGGTTTGTCAGCACCCACAGTGCTGGTGCCACTCAGAATCTGATTCAAAAGGTCGGGAAGGAAATTTGGATTTTTCAGGTGATGTTGACACTGGGTTTGAGAGAACATTCTTTGAGATCCCTTAATATGGAGGTTCAGAGAGAAATAGTCTCAATGTGAGAGAGACAGAAAGGTGGGGAGATGGTGTACATTCTTCTTCTGGGTTTGAATATAAATGCAATTCCCTTGGCTGGGAATTAAAAATGCAAAAAGGGGTCTCTTCCAATGGGGTGGGCATCTTGCCCAAGGTGAAGAAGTAGCCGGGCTGAGTGTCAAACCCAGAACCCTAGACTCCTGCCCACCTGTTCAGTGACAGAGCAGGGGCCCCCCAATTCTTACCCCACACCTAGAACTGGGCACACGCAGCTCTTAGCTCATCATACAGGCACTCACTTCCTGCAGTAGTTCTGTGATGCGGACTTTAATGTGCCCATTCCAAAGACAAAGCTGAAATTCAGAGAAAGTAAGTGATTTGCCTAAGGCCATTCAGCTCAAAAGCAGAAGAGCCAGTTCCTATTCCAGACTGCCTGATGCCAAGGGCCAGGGTCTCTAGCATTTTCTTCCAGGCCAATTGCAAGAGACAGATGTTGGTATTACTTTACAAGCCTACAAACTATAAGCTACTGTTATCAGTCTTCATATAAAAAAACAACCAGAATTTCACAGTTTGGTACAACTGCCTGTCGGGACTCAGAAACACTTTCTGGATTAGAGCCCAGAGAGATAATTGAAAACCAGGTCTCTCACAGCAAAGTACGATGTCTGATTATTCTAGAGACCATCGACATGAGAAGGAATGCCTTAGCCTGGCAGAAATTATTCCTTGGCACAGGCAGTTCTCCTTGGATTTGGGTGTTAATGTTCAGTGATGGGAGTGCTGAGGAAATGCTCGTGAGATTAAAAAATGAAAAATCGAACAGCATCTCTGCCCTTGGAGTATAGAATAAGGTTCTGTTTTTATTATGTGGACATGTCTGCATAATGCAGATAATGGGTGCTTTTTATTTTCCTTTTTATTTTCCTCTTTATATATAGCCCACCTTTTTGGTAGGGGAATGAGAGTGGCTCAGCACACTCGTGCCTTAGCCTGTGAGTGGGACGGACTGTTTGCTGCCGTGTCTCTGTTCTCTCTCCACCCTCTTCCTGCTCCCAGCACCCAACCACTGCCCCTCCAGTGCCACCCCCTTGTTTGCAGTGGCCCAGATGTCTGGCTGCCACGAGTGGAAGTTGTGTGTGGTTCTCTCACTCCGCCCCTGGCGGTCTTGCTCTCTCCTGTAGCTGAGATCCTCGGGAAGGTGGGAGAAAGTCTCAGGAGGATCTGCTGCGTCCGCCCACCTGTGGAGCGCTTCACCTTCGTGGGTAAGACAGCACGACCTTGTTTCCTAGTCCCTCCTCACCCTCCCTCCTTTCTTCATTCCACAAGCAGCCCCAGCTGAGCTGACAGGAATCACTGAGAGCAACAGGGAGCCAGAGTGTCAGGGGAGCACTGATGGGCTGCCTTGGGACCTCACAGGTCATCGCTCCCTGAGGCTGTGCTTATCCAACCTACCCCCAAAATGCCTACCAGCCCTTAGGTCCTTAGGTGGTCCTTAGGTCCTTAGGTGGTCCAGAATCTTCCCTCAGGCTCCCCAGTGGTGGGAAGGAACATCGGTAGTCCCCCTGAGAGGCTAAGAACACACCACTTTTCCAGACTGTTGCCCCAGAACTCAGCGTGGATGAGAATATCCGTCCCCAAGGTGCTTTCTCCTGATAATCTCAAATTCAGTGCTGCAGAAGCGCTGAAGGCTTAGACCTTGATCCTTTGGCTCTTGCCAAGGAACTCAGAAGGGTGGTGGAGGAGTAAGGGAGGCAGGAAACGAAGATGGTGTTGTGTGGGTTTGCACATGCTGGACACCCCGATGCTGGCGCTGCACACTTGTGAGCACGTCCAAAGACTTTAAGTTCACACTTGCTCATTTTAGCTTGTTCTTTGAACCAAGTCACCTGTAAGGAGAGAGGATCACCCCTTGTGGCCCTAAAATCTGTCTGCCTGCATTTGGAGGCTGTGGTAGCTGGCCTCCCTACAAAATAGAGAGAAACAGAAGGTGCTCAGCATGGGTGTGCGGGCGTTCGTCACTGCTCCCCGGCGAGCTGTCTGATTCCAAACGTCCCAGAAATGTGACGTCTTGCCCCTGGAGCGTGAGGGACTGCTCAGGGATTGCTCTTCTCCATTTTAGGCTGGACCGCACTCTCCATTCTACCCACTCAGATGCCCCTGTGCAGGGAGGCAAGCTCCCTGCTCCCCCTTCCCAACCCATCCCCTTTGTGGGGTGCCAGGAAATCAGTTCCCTAATGCTCTGCACCCCCCTCTGCTCCCCAGATGAGAATGCCAACCTGGGCACAGTGATGCGGTACGAGGAGATCGGTGAGTGGAGCTGGGGACACAGGGACATTGGCAGCCCACCTGCCTCCACCGTGAGCAAAGAGGTGGGGGGAGAGGTCCGAAAACCCTGGGGGTCATGTTTTCATCGGGGTCTACTCTCAGATGAATGAGTGTTCCTAAACAATCATGTCTTAGTTATCGCCCCTTAAGCATCCCCCGACTGAAACTGGCCACATTCCCAGGAGGCAGGAATAGATCAATCAACAATTTTACTTTGGAGCCTCCTCTTCCTCACCCAGAGACATGGGAGTTGAGCCTCAGTGCTGGCTGGAGACCCTTCTTTTGCCACAACCCTGTGTTCCAGGCAGTGAGCTTCCCTGCCTTCCTCAGAGGGTTCCGTGCTTGAAGGAAGAGTAAAGGGGAGCTGATGGCTACCTCCATACACCCTCCCCCACCCCACTGCAGCCTTGGGCAGAGGCCTGGGCACCTGCTGTCAGGCCCACAGGCCAGAGCAGATGGAGACCCATCACACAGAGCTGTCAGGTAGAAGGGCTGCNGGGCGCCCCCCCCCCCCCCCCCCGGTGGAAGCGAAAGTTCTGGGCACCACTGGGAAGCAAACCAGAAAAGTGGAATATTCACAAGTGCGTGAAACTGAGGAAAGGGCAGGGAAAGGCCAGCCTGGAGTCAGCATAGGTACCAGGTGACAAGGAGAGGCCGTGACAACAGGAATGCCTGGTCACCAGAATGAGGGGCAGCCTGGTGTCCAGCTGACAAGCTCCACCTTAAAGTCCAACTACAGGGACACCTCAGGCCTCTCCCTAGGAGTCCATCTCTGTCCAGGCTGCTGGTCAGGCCTCCTGCTGTGACCTGGGGAGATGCAGGCTGCACCTGAGCACCAGGTTCTGCCCAAGGCCCAGCAGATGTGATATTTCGAGGGCCTTCGGCATCTGGTCTGCTGATCCGAGCACAGAGCTACACCTGAATTGCTCACACTGGTTTACCAGGACCATTTGTAAGGCTTTTAGGAATTCTGAACCAGTTGTTACATGCCGCCTCTACTGAAATTCAGGTTATGCTGAGTAACGATGAAATAAATTTCATAAGATCACAAGTACTCAAAACTCCACACTTCCTAATTAACCTACTGTATTTGAATAGCCCTTACTTGCCAGCACATCACTTGAGGGCCACAAGAAGGGGCACCCTGAAGGAGGTAGGAGTTTAGGCCCGGTTCTGCAGCCCCAACCCCCAAAGGCCAGCTTGGGGGTGAGAGCCCTGCAGTCCACGCCCCTGTGCTCTGCCGCCAGGAGCCGCCTTCCCCGGAGTGTCCTTCAGCGCTCAGCTCAGAGCGACTTTGAACCGCATTTCTATGTAGATTTCGCTCTTCCCGCTTTTGGGAAGAATTTGTAGTGGCCAGGCCTCTGCCGTGCCCTTGTTTGCCTTCCTGGCGCTCAGAACCAGGTATTAGGGAGTTCCCCCTCCGACTGCGCGGCAACCCCGAGATGAATGCTTGCGCAGCGGGCGGCTCATGCCCCGGGTGGCGGCCGCGGCTGGCAGGAGGGCTTCCTGGTCTCGGTGGTCATCTGCTTTGGGGTGCCGGGGGAGCTCCAGGACCTGGATTCTCACAGCTGAGGTTTCTGCGAGGGGAATGTGGCGCCTGCCGCTGATGAGGGCTGGGGGAGTTGAGTCCCCCGAATCGTCACCTCCAGTGGCGGTTAGAAGTGCGCCGCCAGACTTCTGAGCTGTGAGGTCCCCTTGCACGCTTCAAGAGAAGGAGAAGCCCATCTTCTAACTTAGCACGTATGGCTCCATCGCCACGTTCTTAACCAGTTAGCTGCTCCACTGGGGGCCTCCGCCAGCCCAAAGGCTCCAGCGCGGCGCTCTAGTGTCCCCCATTACAGCGGAGAAGTCACTGCTGCCCTCCAGTGGCCACGCGGGGGATCCCGCTCTCCGCCTTGTCAGTGACCGCTTGTCTGTGACAAAAACATTTGTCCTGGTCCTGCAAGGAAAGGGGGGGGACCCCTCTCTTTAAATTTCTGTTACTTTAGCTTAACAAAAGTAATAATCCCACATAATACTTGAGTGGGGAAGCTAGCCTTTGGTGTGAGAATAGAAAAAAGATTCTTTTTTCTGACTGTGGAGCAGAGCCTCTCCAGGGTAGCAGGAATCTCTTTTGGGAAGGGGTAATTCTGTGCTGTGGGGACTGTCACATGCACTGTAGGGTGCTGAGCAGCATTTTTATCCCCTAAGCCCTAGATGCCATTAGCACTCCCCGCCCTCTAAATTTGACAACCAGAAATATCTCTGGGTTATTGCCAAGTTCTGGAGACAAGGTCACCCCCAGTTGAGAATCAGCAATGCAGAGAAAACTGAACTAGGGCCACCTCACTGGACTTCAGGCAAGCAGAGTTACAGAGCCTCAGCCTTTAAACAGAGAGCTGACCTGGCTCCAAGTCGGGGCCAGGAGTGGGAGGAATGGCTCTCTTCAGCCATGCTAAGGCTTACTCTGGAGGGAGGGCGGCACATCGCCCAGGACAGGCGCTTCCCACAGCCACATCTTGGAAGGGGCAGCCTGCAGCACCACCCCACACTGCCCTGTGTGCTAGACTTTTGTGGTCAGCCTGTCACTCATCCTGTCCTGGACACCTACTGTGTGCAGATCTTTCTGCCATAACCAGGGATATAAAGATAAATCAGATTGCACACTGATGATGAAGGCTACCGTGTGACATGGAAACATGTGGAGACAGAGGCAGCAGGCGCATTTAAGAGTTAAGATCTCGTTGCTCCCCGGAGCTCCCCGAGGGTGGCCTGGCTAGACCCAGAACAATGAGACGCTGGTACTGCCCGCAGCCTGGCAGCCTTTCACTGAGCCATCTGGAGACTCCGGTATCAGGGACAAGCTGGCTGTGGGGTCTGTGGCAGCAGAGCTATGCCCATCTCTCAGCCTCAGGGCCTGGTGGGAAGGGAGGGCAGTGGCCACGGGAAGGCTCAGAGCAGGGCTGACTTACTGCTTCAAACAAGATGCCACAGCCACAGCTTCTTGATGGAGCCTGGATGCCTGGGACCCACACACCAGCCTGAGTCACTCGGGCCGAGTCCTCTCCCATGGGGCCCGGAGAAGCCCCGGGTTCTCTTTTCCCGCATTGCTCAGATTAATGAATGAGTCAGTTTGCTGCTGTTTTACGCGATGATGGGCCTCACTGGACTACTTGAGTGGGTTTAACGAGGGAAGAAAAACAACTGTGGGGAAGTGTGGCTGACAGTCGGGAAGGGGAGCTCAGCCTTGTTTCCCAAGTCCTTTGCTGCAGAGGGTGCCCACGTAAAGAGAGGATATTCGGTGACGTCAGCTACCGCATGGGTGCACACAGCGTTCCCCATGTCCTCCATTACGGGAGCTCTCGTGATGGGACACAAACCCCAAAGAAGGCCCTATGGCAGAGGGGCCAAACTGTTGGCACTTGAGTTGGATGTGGAACAAGAGAGAGGCAGTTAGACCTTAGCTGGCTCAGTCTTTCTTGGGGTAACTAACAATCCTGACTTAGCACAGAAAGACCCATGTTCCCCAGAAGTCCCTCAATTCCAGGCAAACCAAGACTGTCCTCAATGACTAATTCCTTCCCAAAAAGACAAGGTGGTCAGTATAGGAGCCTGCGGGGTGGGGTCGGGGGCAGCAAGAGTGGGGAGCCAGGATTTCTGCTCATCCTTGTTGCAGGGGTGCTTCGAGAAGTGGACTCTGGGGCGGGAAGGAGGGGAGTATCTGTGTGAATGAGGAGAAAAGCTGCATCGCAGGTTTCCCAAGTAGCCACTTACTCCCTGTGCCAACTTTGTTGCTCTCCTCAGAGCTGCGGATCCTGCTTCTGTGTGGCAGTGACCTGCTGGAGTCCTTCTGCATCCCAGGGCTGTGGAACGAGGCAGATGTGAGTAGCAAGGTCACAGCTGGATGGGGAGCGCCAGGAAGGTGCAGTAGATGTTTGCCTCTGTTCCTCCCTCTCTGCCCCACCCACAGACTTCCTCCCCAAAGCTCATCTCCCACCCACCTTGAATTCCCAGGAAGGCAATCTGCTTACATCACTAGGGAAGCAAATTTTCACCTACCCCAGGCTTTCTCTTCTACTGCATTTTTATTCTCATCCCTGCTCCTGAAAAGTCCCTGGGAAGGAAGCCATCTGAGTCACTGAATACCTTCTGCAAGTGCTGCTTGGGTGTGTGGATGCTGGGGGACGTGGGCGGGGGAGGAGGGATTTGAAAAAAGTCTTTGCCCTTTTGAGACTTCTCTGTGTTTTGTTGCCCTGTGATTCCTTTTGAAGAGGTAGTAAATACCACCCCAGAATGCCCTCAACAGGAGTACAGGGGTCAAGAAGGGAGAAGTTAATGGCAAAAGGTCAGGAAGATCTTTCTGGCAATTGGCTTGCAATAAAAGAGAACAAGAAGCTGAATTTCTACCATTTGGACGTTCAGTTGACATCTTTTGTTGCTAGATGTGATTCTGATTGTCAGCTTACTCACCTTCTTACATCCAGGCCTTCCTATCCTTTCATTAGTTCATTCCCCAGATAGCCTAAACTAGTACTAGTCCATGCAAGCTGGATTCCCAGGGCAGCAGTTTTAGACCTGGTGCTTTTTTAACTTGCTGCTATGTGACCTGGTGCAAATCACTCAGCTCATCTGGGTCTTCTTGTTTATTTCCCCCAGGTTTTATTGATACCTAATTGGCGTATACCATTGCATTAGTTTAAGGTATACAGCATAGTGATTTGATGCATGTATATATTGTGAAATGATGGTTACAGTAAATTTAGTTGCTCTCCATGACCACACATGGGAGAACTTGGTTGTTGTTTTATATATATATAAAATCTATAAAATGTTATTGAATTCTGAGATTTTAAATTAGTATACAATACAGCCCTTGCCCCCAAGTATTAGGGGGACTCAGGCACCCCAAACTGAAAGGGTTCATTTCCTAAAACGGGGTCATGCCATCCACTTCATGGATGAAGCAAACTGTTAATGGAAAAAATGTTTAATAAAATTAGTGTGCATATCCCTCTTAGTCAGGGAAATGCAAATCAAGACCACAATGAGGTACCACCTCACACCGGTAAGAATGGCACACATTGAAAAAACCAACCATGTCAAATG
>JAGFMF010011659.1:5614805-5639756 GCA_019455555.1 Galemys pyrenaicus | reverse complement strand
AACAACAACAATAAAGAATAAGCTCAAGGAATTGGGCAATTATAACCAAAAGTAAACAACAACAACAACAACAAAAAAACTTAATAAGACCAAAAAGCCGGGATAAACCAAAGGGACCATGGGGGGGGGAGGGGAAGGGGGGAGGGCAAAGATGGGGAAGAGGCCAGAGGGTGCACAAGGGACTGAGGTGATGGTGCACAGGTGAAATGGTGGTGGGTACTCCCTGGGGACTACAAATGATGTCAAATATAATTAATAAAAAAAATTAGTGTGCATAGAGAGGGAAGAAAAGAGCAGCTATTCCTAATAATAGTTTCCCAATAAGACACCCAAATTTACTGATCCCCTTGTGGGCAAATGTCCAGCCAAACAGGGTTGTCCTAAGTGGGGAGGCTGATACCCAAAGCTAGTCACAAGTCTAAGGTGACTGCTGATGGCGAATCATGGGAAAGAGAAAGGGGCAATGGGGGCCAGGCATGTGTGGGACAGAAGGAGCAAAAGAAAAGGACAAATGGCAGTTGCCG
The DNA here is from genome assembly GCA_019455555.1 of Galemys pyrenaicus. Lineage (NCBI taxonomy): Eukaryota > Metazoa > Chordata > Mammalia > Eulipotyphla > Talpidae > Galemys > Galemys pyrenaicus. The sequence goes on along the minus strand of JAGFMF010011659.1, from coordinate 5,639,232 downwards.
TTGTCTCTGCCAAGGGGCAGCCTTTCCACGTGTCTCTCACCCATGAGTCTCTTTCAAGTGTCTCTATATGTTTCTCTTCAACATGTTTTCCTCCAAGTCCCCCCAAGTTCCCGGGTACAAGTCAAAGCCTGAATAGTACAGGCCCCCAGAACCTACCTGCCTTCCTTTTAAAGATTTATTTATTTATGCATACAAGCATTGGGGTACAGGCCAGAGGTGCAGGGTGGTGAGAGAATCCACCAGACAGAGCAGGGAGCAGAACAGGCAGATGGACTGAAATCCACTGCTGACGGGAACAGTGGATGAGGCAGGAGAGGTCGCCTTGCCGTGTGGGTCACCTCCCCAGCCAGCAACAGAGATCGAACTCGTGCTGCAGTGGCTATGGTTTGCTTCATAGTGCATTGCTTAACCCACTGCATCACCAGGGAGGGCCTGCCTTCCATATTATAGAGCTTCACTGGTCACCCAGTTTGTCCCCTACTTCCGATAGCCAATCCAAGGCGACTGCTTGTAAGCGGGGGCAGGAAACATGGTCCCTATCTTAACAATATGACATGTACATATGACATTTTCATGTACATATATTTGTGTCTCTGGAGAGGGACATAAAGAGGGAGATAGTGACAGAGAGAGACAACTTCAGGTCCAGACTTAAGCTTCCAATTCTACTCCGATATTGCTCATAACAAAATAGACCTTAAGGAGCAGTTTTTTCCATCTCTAAAATGAGCAACATAATAACACCCAATGTGTTGGATTTGGGGAGAATTGAATGAGGTTGTCTATGTAAAGTGTCTAGACTGGCAACCCACATACAGTTACATGCAGCAAATATGAATTACCAAAAACAGATACCTACATATTCAAGGTGAAGGGCATGACACTAACATGTGGTGACCTCACCCAGAAGGAAAGGAGTTTCAGGGGAGCAAATTATACTGTGGAGCCCTTTCATCTTCACGCCTAAACAATTCCATGCAGGAAATTCTAAACCTCCTTTCAGTTGTGGATTAAGTGGCTTAATTGACTTTTACTTTCTTTTCTACTTCACAAAGTGCTGTGAAAGTAAAAAATAATGCGGGCAAAGTTCTGCATAGGACCTCAGCAAAGCTCTTTCAAGAATCCTGGCAAATCTGGACACTTGCCTGGGGTCATCCCAGGGGGAGGCATGGGCAGTATGGAGGGATTTGGAGGATGAAGTTTGCAGCAACCTGAAGGGCTGGCTTGGTGCACAGGTGCAGCGAGGGGGTGTCTCTGGGGTTTCTTTGTTATCAATGTGGAACCTGAAATTTACAGTTTGGAACCCTGGAGGCATGATCAGTCCCTTTTTGTTCCTCCCAGCCTGACTACAGGCCCTCTGGCTTCTCCCCGAAATGACTGCTCTTAATGGTGTCAGATCAACCCTGACAGATCAGAAAAAGGAACCCAGGTCTCTCATTTTCCAGTTGTTCCCTGGCACTGAAATGACTCATTGGTTAAGACAGAAAATTTGTGGCCATGCTGGTGGCACAAGGGGTCAAGGACTACGAAGCGTCCACATCCACGGCAGATGAGCTCGATTCCCGGCCAGGGAGGGGACCCACACGGCACAGCAGACCTCTCCTGCCTCACCCGCTGCTCCCCTCAGCAGTGTGTTTCAGTCAATCTGCCTGCTCTGTTCCCCACTCTGTCTCTGGTGGATCTTCTCACCACCACCACACCCCTGGCCTATACCCCAGTCTTGTATGCATAAATAAATTAATCATTTTTTTAAAAAGACAGACCATTTGAGAAACCAATAGCTATTGATTTTTTAAAAAGATTTATTTATTTATGCATACAAGCACTGGGGTACAGGTCAGAGGTGTGGGGGGGTGGTGAGAGGATTCACCACAGAGAGCGGGGAGCAGAACAGGCAGATTAACGGAAGTACACTGCTGAGGGGAGCAGTGGGCACAGCAGGAGAGGTCTGCCACACCATGTGGGTCCCCCCCTGGCCGGCAGCAGGGATCGAACTCGTGCTGCAGTGGTTGTGGTCTGCTTCATAGTGCGTTGCTTAACCCACTGAGGCACCAGGGAGGCCCAATAGCTATTGATTTACTGGGGAAGGTGACAGTGCAGACCGAGGGAGATGCTTATCTATTCAGTCAGGTTCCCACCTAACCTGCGAGGATGGCTGCTCATTCTGGAGATGCCTACTCCCGCCTACACCCCCACATGCGCACAGTTCACCAGCAGTGACTCTGCATCAGCCCTGTTCTGGGTGTGAAATTCCAGGCCATGGGTAGCAGCAGGATTTGGATGCAGTAGAGCCAAAGGCTCCCTCCAGAGAACCATCTACACAGCACAGAGCTCTGAGTCTCCAAACCCACCCAGTCAATGGCTCAGTCGCCTGATCCAGCCCAGTACGTGTGTGGGTTCTTTAGGATTATGGTATAGGAGGTAGAGGGAGGAAAAAAAAAGAGCTATTTCCTTACACAACAAGTGTGAATCTTAGCCCACGGAGAGGTATTCCAGAAATATCACATGGAATCTATTTAAACCAAATTAAAATTCAACTCCAAATCTCTATTCTATAGGACTGACAAGAAATTGGTTTCAGATATTACTGACTATTGAAAACTGGGAGGTTCCTGTGTGCCTGAACATGAGCATCACTTTATCCGGGTCCCCAAAGGCATCGTCCCTGTGGGGCCTAGTGGTCCCTTGATGTTGGGGGAACTCCATTCCTGCCCCCTGGGGCTGGCAATCTGGTCCAAGTCTAGAAGGACAGTTGGGCCCACCTGCCCAGGATGACCAGGCCCCATTTACTTCTGAGGCTGCTGTCTGGGAGGAAAGAAGGTTTCACAGATTTTTAGCATCTTTCTAGCTTGGGAATGAGGGAGAGGCAACAGCAGAACCTCCTAGTTCTGCTTTGAAGGTGTCTCCTCGTGTTCTCGCCCCTCCTCAGTACATCTAAGGAACACTCTTTAGTGAATTGAAGTCAGTGAGCAAATTCCTCTCACAAAGGATCAGGTTTTCTGCTCAAACTAGGATGGGATTGAGCAAAGGGGTTGGTTATGGGGTATTTAAAATTAGTCATTCAGTGACTGATTTTCCTATCCTTATTTGAAGAAGGTTTAGACAAGGAAGGTCTTTCCTTCAAGCCTGGGCACAAGGTGAGTTCTACTTACTAGACTAGAAAGTTCTAACTACTGAAGTTTACCTGGAAGTGACCCATTTTAGGGGTTTCTGTTCCTTACCATGACATTACCAGGGGTGACGTGAGACCTGCTTCTGTCCAGCGTTCATTCCTTCATGCAACCCTTTATCAGATCACACTTCTCCCTGCGATCAGGGGTCCCACCTAACACTTCTCGACCACACCTCTGTCCAGTGACTGTGAGCCCAAAGCCCTAAATCTGTCCATGACTGGGGATGGGAGGTCGGGAAGTGAGTACAGTTTTTTGGTAAAGTCTGTTGACTTCAAACAAATAAGCAGCCAGTTATTTCACCAGCAAAATGGGTTTCTTCAGAAACAACACAAAGCAGTTGGAAGTGGGGTGCCTTTTCTCACTGGCAGATCTGTTGCTGGGCTAGGAGGGGTGTCCTCTTTTCTCCAGCTGGGGTAGTAAACTTGCATCGCATCTGGTGGGAGTGCGGGGATGTCTCCTCCGGTGGGATGCTGTAGTGTGATGAGGGCAGGTATGTGAGGCCCCGGTTAAGTCCCCCAATCACATTTAAACTCTTTTTTTTTTTTTAAGATTTATTTTATTTATGCATACAAGCACTTGGGTACAGACAAGAGGGGCGGGGGAGAGACAGGGGGCTGGTGGGGGGTTGGGGGGAGGAGGTGAGAGGATCCATCAGAGACAGAATGGGGAACAAAACAGGCAGATCTACTGAAATACACTGCTGAAGGGCGCAGTGGGCGAGACAGGATAGGTCTGCTGTCATATGTGGGTCACCTCCCTGGTCGGTGGCAGGGTTCGAACTCATGCCTCAAAGTGGCTGTGTTTTGCTTCATAGTGCGGCACTTAATCCATTGCGCCACCAGGAAGGCCTCCCAATCACATTTAAATAGGGCTTCTTTAAAAATGCTAGGCCCTAGCCCCAAAGTCCACCGTAAGAGTTGTCTGCCTTGCCAAACAAGGCAAAAGAGAAGCCACCAGTTCAAACAGGCCTGTGGGCGAAGGTGGTGGGAACAGGAGCCTTCCCACCCTACTGTAGAAAAAACCTCAAAGGAGGCCATGGGTCTTTGCTCACACCCAGACCAGGAAGCACCCACACCAGGAGTCAGCAAGGACGGTCTGCTCCACGGCAAGGCAGCAAGGCCTCTTCCTGCACTTCACACACTCTCCGTAAATTCAGCCTCACTCTTTCTTTCATTTGGGTTTAATGCGCTTCTTCTGCAAATCTAATTACACTATTAAAGGGAAAATCCCACCCCACTCCAACACAACCCTTGGGCATTTCCCATTAAGTACAAAGACCCATTAATCCTCAGGGCATCCTGACCTTCTCAACCAGTGAGGGACCCGGTCCCCTTACATTCCATGGGGTGAACATTCCATTCATATTCATCAAGTTTCTCTTGTTGGAACACAAAAGAGCTGCTTGTGTGGCAGTTGGCATTTTCATTCTTAATCCCCAAGGGACAGGGAGATCTAGGTCCCTGTACTAGCTGTGGAGACAGTACTGGCCTTGGAGACCAGGACCCAGCCCCCCAGAGCATCCATTCCTGGGTGTTTTATAAGAGAGAACTTGTCTTCCCCAGGAGACCTGATCTTTGCTATGCTGCCTTGCTACACCAGCGCCGATGCTGGCATGCAGGCAGGGGCCAGGATTTGTGGGACGTCAAGGCCAGAATCTAAAGGGTCAGTCAGGACAAATCTATTTCACTCCCCTCACCCCAATAAAGCCTGTTGTCTTCGGGTCTTATGCTGCTGTCTGCTTCATTCACCATGTTATAATGGAGTACAGACTGGCAGATTCATTCTGATTCAAACATCTTTGTTTCAATCCATGTTCCTTCTCCCATCTATAGAAGGATGGAATTGAGTGGTGAGGGAAAGCTAGAGAGTCTGAGGAAAGGAGACCTGATAGAGAAAAGACTTGGACAGAAGACCTGGAGGCAGCTCATGGAGCACAGAGATGTGAAAAAGAAGCCGCACTTGGCTCGACTTAGACTTGAGCCAGGGACTTGGGGGACATAGACGGGGACACTTGAAACAGACATGGGTGAGAGACCCATGGGGAGGCTGACAAGAGCAACTTCCTTCCTTCCTTCCTTCCTTCCTTCCTTCCTTCCTTCCTTCCTTCCTTCCTTCCTTCCTTCCTTCCTTCCTTCCTTCCTTCCTTCCTTCCTTCCTNNNNTCCTTCCTTCCTTCCTTCCTTCCTTCCTTCCTTCCTTCCTTCCTTCCTTCCTTCCTTCCTTCCTTCCTTCCTTCCTTCCTTCCTTCCTTCCTCTTTCTTTCTTGATTTATTTATGCATACAAGAACTGGGGACAGGTCAGAGGCATGGGGGGAGGGGGTGAGAGGATTTACCAGAGACAGAGTGGGGAGAAGAACAGGCAGATCTGAGCAGCTGGTGAGGCAGGAGAGATCTGCTGCATCATGTGGGTCAGCTCTAGTGCTTTGCTTAACCCAGCTGTGCCACCAAGGGAGGCCCAAGCCTTTTTTCTTTAACTTGTACTTTGATTTTGCTTTTTTCCTTCCAGACTGCCTGGTCTCTTCTTCTCCTTTCCTATGGTCCCCACCAAAGGTACCTTAGACTTGTGACTGGCTTTTAGGCCTCAGGCCCTGCTTTGAGCCAACCCTGCTCAGCTGGGCATTTATGCACACCCCACGAGGGGATGGGTAACTTTGGGTGTTTTATTTGGAAACTATCATTCTGCCTTTGCTTCTATTGCACACTAGCTCTATAAAAACTTTTTTAATGAAGGTCTCACTCACTAGGAGCATGTCTTATCTTTATGTTGGGGATGGCCAGACCCATTTAGGGTGTCCCAGTGTGCCCCTCAGTCTACCGGGATGAACAAAAATGTTATTTGCCCTTGAGGTCCTCGCCATCTAAAAATGCCTCTTTTTTATATTAAAATATGTGAAAGGAAACATAAAAAGGTTAGAAAAGTTCTTGAACCAGGATGCACTCAGTAAATGTAGATTATGTTAAGTAACAAAAATCTAGCCATGTTCATTTAAAGTTCTAGCTGGATTCATTAAATGCTTCAGGAATCAGCTGCATCCCAACAAACAAGTTGAAAAGCTCTTTGAGAAGTTGACAAAAAGTTTTTTAGTCATAAAGAGGGTCGGGGACCTCTCTGGTGGCGCAGTGGGTTGAGGGCTGAACTGTGAAGCATCCACGTCACAGCGGCACCAGTTTGATCCTGGCCAGGGAGGGAACCCACATGGCACAGCAGACCTCTCCTGCCTCGCCTGCTGCTCCCCTCAGCAGTGTGTTTCAGTCGGTCTGCCTATTCTGCTCCCCACTCTTGTCTCTGGTGAGTCCTCTTACCTCCCTGGTCTCTGGCCTGTACCCCAGCTCTCATACGCATAAATAAATAAATCTTTAAAAAAAAAAAGAGGGTGGGAGACAGGGTGATTAACAAAAGGAAAGGAGGTTCACTAATAGGCAAAGACACCATCCTTGAAGGGAAGAGGGTGCAGTGTCTTATCATGCACACACCTCACTATTGCTGACCACAAAACTCCAGGTAGATTAAATTCCCACTGCAGAGACAGGTGGAAACTGCAGTTACGTTAGGTATTAAGTCTTGATGGGACTTAATGAACTCAATTGGGCCCTGTGGTTTCTTTTCTTTCCACAGTTGTCATTTATTTAAATATATTTTCTAACTACCAATGATGTGCCCAGCTGCGTTCTAGGGGTGGAGATCAGAGAAAACAAAATAGACCAAGTTTTGGGCTTTGCATTTACTTTCTAGTGGAGGAGACAGACTAAATGCTGTTTCTTGTGGGTCATCTCATTGGACACTCACTTAACATTTGTCAGATTGCATCCACATTCCCAGAACACACCTGTGAAATAGAACTGCTGTTCTATTTCACATACAAATATGGGAGCCGGGGCTCACGTGGTGTGACTTTGACTTGCCTACTGTGGACATCACACGAAAGACTTGACCCAATCCCTAGTCAGATCCTCAATCTCGGTAAGGCCCCATGTGAGAGGAGTGACAGAAAGAATTCATAGCAGCCCCCAAAACAGGAGGCAGCAGTGGAACTGGGCTTTGAATAATGGGTAGGATGGGGTTAAGTGAGGCGGAGGAAAAGGGGTTTTGGGTAGGGAGGAGGCTGTACAAGAGTCTGTGGTGGGAGAAAGTGACCTTTTGAGGAGATGGTTCTGGCTGGTTAGGACAGAAGGTCGATGTTGGTCTTTACTTGGGAAGCTTTTGGCTTTGGAGCAAACAGACAAAAGCATTAAGTTTAATAATTAAATGAATTAACCACTCTCAAACGGTATTTGCATTTTAAAGGCAAGGGTCAATATTTAACCGAAAGGAATAAAAATCTAAGGGTGAAACATTAAGTCCCAGGGATAGGTCAGTGAGGAAATTGCTTTTTCTCTTTCTTTTTTCTTTTCCCCCCCATCTCTCAAAGCCCAGCATTCCATAGGCTGGCTCTCATTGGCCATAGTCTACATTTTTCCAGCCAACCAGTCATGGACTAACTGCCTCCTATATCCACCAATTATGGGAAAACAACCAAAGAAAATAAACAAAGGAAGAGCCTGGGGCACTAGCCACTCCAGAAGAAATCCCAGGATTCCAGGACAAAAGGAGCAAAGACAAACATTTGGTTTTTTAGCCTCAGATGGTTTTTATCAGACAGTCCAGCTCCAGCCAGGAAGCCTGATGGATGCTTCCACCCGGGGACAGGCCCCCGCACCAACAAGACTGATGCTGAATTTACAGGCTCAGGGGGAAGAGGGTTAGCTCTTACCATGGGGGATTCTGGTTCTCGTGTGAAAGGCACATTGGTTTTGTTTTCAGACTTTTGACTTGAGTCTAGAATCCTCTGCCTTCCCACACCCCCAGTCAAACTGGAAATGGGAGCTGGGATGGTTTCCTCTGGGAAATCCCTCTGAAGAATCGTTCAAATATTTGCATTTAGAGAGTCGCCCTTGAAAAGCATCTCCACCTTCCTGATTGTGAAACTGGTCTTTGCGGGGTCATCCCTCGCCCCCTCCCCGCCGCACGGCCCCTCCCCACGCAGAAAGAAGCAGGGGCCAAAATGGGTGGAGAATTCTCGATTGAGTGGGTGGAGCACGTTTCCAAAACCTGCCGTGTGGCTTCTGGGAGCTCTCTTGTGGTATCTTTTGTGTGACCCGCTTGCGACTATACAAAAGCACGTACTCCAGGGGGCGATGTAGAGTAACGAATGGAGCATTTGGCTGTGCTAAACTTGGAGGAAAAAATGTGATAGAAACCGTTTTCAAATGAAAATCTTTTTACACTAAGAAGATTTCAAGTCATTAAATTGTGAGTCTTAAAGTGGACCTGGAAGGTGGTGTGGTTTGGGGGAAAGAGCCTAGAAGGCAGACCAGAGTGGGTTCAAACTCACTTACTGGTTCAGACAAGTTATTAAATCTTGTGTCTCTGCTGCCCGCTCTGCGAGGCAGAGAGTTGATGGAGGATTTATTGTGACAGTAAATAAAGCTTCAGGTTCGCTCCTGGCGCGTTGCAGATACCTTAAATGTCCCATTGTCCTGATACTCCCATTTTCATCCCGACTGTCCTCATCTGGAGAAGGCACGAAGGAGCCCATGTCACTCCTGTACTGTATGCCCTCACGCCTCCCCCCTCCCCGGGGCTCCCTCCACCCCCCTCCCAAAGCTAAGGACTCCAGACATGGTCGCGCGTCTGAACCCTGAACTCAAAATGATCCTACAGAGGATTTACCAGCTAGGCTTGCCTGTGAAGTCCATGTAAACTGGATCCTGTATCTAGCAGAAGTCAAAACCACGGTCTGAAAGACTCTCATGGCTTCTCTTTGCCATAGGAAAGAAGCCCCTATCTTTCTCCTGATCTGATCTTGTCTACTTTTCCTGAACCCTGCGCTCCATTTCCGGCTGATTTCTTGATTTGAACCATTTTTCCCACTTCAGGGTCTTTGTACCAGCTGCAACCTCACTGGAATGTTCTTCCCTCAGACGTCCCTGTGTGGCGCTCCTTCTTATCATTTAGGTTTCAACATAAAGGTCGATTTCCTTTAAATTCAGTGCTGGCTTAACACTACCTGATATTTCTCTTATTTATGTTTTTATTTTTTAAAAATTGCTCCCTCAGACGGTGAGTTCAGTGAGTACATGAAACTGGCCTATATCTTATTTGGCAAATTGAACCAGGACAGTTCCTGGGTCACCATGAAGGGGGGGTGGGGGTGTCAAAGTTTGTTGAGGGAAGGAAACAAAGGGTACTGAGAACAGCTTGACTGAAGGAGTCCTGCCCATCGGATAGTCAGTCTGCCTCTGTGGGAATCAGGGGAGGTCTCCCCACCCCATCTGGATTCTTCTGAGGTTGGACTGATGAACAAATCAACAGCAGGCAGATTAGTAGTGTTAAAACAGAAATTCATTCAAGAAACCAAACGGCACTGAGAGAGGAGGAGGGAAGATTTTTATTTACACAGTGGGTTTTACACCAATGGGCTCAGAGACTCTCTCAAAGTCTGAGCGCCGAACAACTAGGTTACAGAGTATATATTGACTAAAGCAAGGGGTACAGTCATCTGGGATGCATGAATCAGGATGCATGTGGCCTGGAGAGCTATTGAATATTCCTTGAAACTTTCAGTCTATGGACTATGTCCCAACTTCAGCTAATCAACAGGTCAACCTGACATTTTCCAGGTCAGTAGGAGAAAAGGTCAAAACTTAATAACATGTGAATGAAACATTCACATGGCTGTAAATTCTAAAAAATAATAGAGTGGGTCAGGGATATATATCTTGCATTTAGGGACCTGGGGCCATCAACATGGGGGGACTTTACATGACAGTCAGGGGTGGCAGCGGTCTTACTCTAAGAGTAAAAGTGAGATTCTTAGAGAGGGCGTGTTTACTGATAAATCTACAACTGGATGAGATAACCCCCTCTAAGCCCCCAGAACCACATTCTCCTAGGTCATAAAAGAGGGAGCAGTGATTGCTTTCTGATTAGGAAAAAGGGTGGAAGTTTATGATGTTATGATCTCTTCTTCTTCTACTGGAAGATATGAAGGATTCAGGCAAGGACAAAAGCTTTTCCTCAGTCTGAAGGGATTTCATTGCTCTTAGGGCAAAACTCTGCCCAGCAGAGCAGGGTGTCTTAAAGTGACCAGTTATGAGAATCCTGGGGTGCTCTGTCTTGGGCACTTCTGCATCCCTCATGAGATGGAACTCAAACTTGCCAGTTACACATAGGATATTAACTACTCTAGGATATTAACCACTAAACAGAACGTACCCTTCTCTTTCACAGCAACAGATACAGTTCAAATAACTAATCGTTGGTTGAATGTCTCCAACTAGGTAGTGGCTAATCCAAGAGATGAAGCCAAATCCCTTTTGTTCATGCCTTTGTCCTTGGTGCCTAGAAGTTGTCTGGCTTGGACTGGGGGACACCTTTACCCCCAAAGCATCCATGAAATTTCAGCAGGGCAGATCTTGAAATTCAGTCATCTTGAAGGCTGATCATCATTTCACATTCTTTCCAAGAGATTTGCCATTGGGATCATTATGAGTGTTCTTTCTCCCAAGGCCAAGTTGCTTCCTGCCTCACCATGTCTCATATCCTTTCCTCAGATTCCCCAGATTTAGGGAAGCAGACTGTGTCCCCTCCCACTTCCTCTCCCCATCCCAACCCTGTTTCCCCTGAAGAGCCTCTGACCAGAAGATGAAAAGATAGAATCAAAGCAATGCCTGTGAACAGGAAGTAGAGGAGGAAGAATAATACAGATCTCACCTCTGAGATATGACCTGGGCCAGAATTAAAGTGAGAGGGTCACTGTATGCAGGGGGAAAGGGAGGGGAGTAACAATGCACCCCACCCCTCCCCACTGAGATGTGGCAGAACCAGGTAACACCAGCCACCAGTGGGAAGGGGACTTGCCAATCAGGACAGCTGTGCTGTGCTGACCACTGCACCTCCCCACCCCCAAGTAGCAGCTTCATTGAGCTCTTGTGAAGGCTTCAGAGGTGTTGGAACCCTCATGCTGGAAAAAGAGCTTTGCCCCAGGGGAATGGACTCACTTCTGCAGCTTCATGGACAGGGAATGCCTGAGCTCTCCTCTGTTTCCTGGGCCCAGATGTCTGCCTTAGCTACCCCTATACCTCAGGACATATGGAGAATGTCCTTCTTCCCCTGGAATCCCCAGAGTTGCTTGTTTCATGGCTGTCTCATTTTTCTTTTTAGTTTTAATTTTGCTGTTACATTTTTGCTTTACCATATGTGCACATGTTCTACTCACTGTCCACCAAACCACCTGTGCCAACACCCCCTCTGCCACCCTCCTCTCTTCTCCCTTCCCCATTGCATCTGATAACCATTAAATTTTTTCACTAAATCCAAGATTTATTTCTGATGTCTTTTGACTATGTTTTCTGATTTCTTATTATTTATATTCCATAGATGAATGATACTATTTAATATTTTTCATTTTCTGACTAATCTCAATTAAATAGTCACCTCTTAGTTTATCCGTTTTGTCCCCAAAACCACTACTTCATCTTCACACCTGTATAGTATTCCATTTAGTATATATTCTACATATTTTTATCCGTTCATCTGTTGAAGGGTACTTAGGTTGGTTCCATGACTTGGACATTGTGGTCAGTGCTGCTGTGTACATAAGCATATATAAATCTTTCTGTATGCTCTCATAAATTTATGATAAATATCTAATAGATGGATTGTTGGATCATATAAAATATCCTTTTTTATTTTCTTAAGAATCTCCATACCACTTTCCAAAGAAGTTACACCAACTTGCATTCCCACCAACAGTGTATGAGTGTTCCTTTTCACCACATCCTCACCAACATTTGTTGTTTCCATTCTTTTGATATGGGTCATTCTCACAGGGTGAGGTGCTATCTCATTGTGGTTTTGATTTGCATTTCCCTTATAGTAAGTGATGCTGAACTTTTTTTTTCTGTGTCTGTAGACCATCTGAATTTCTTGTTTAGAAAAGTGTCTTTTTAGTCTTCTGCACATTTTATTTTACTGGGCTGTCTGTTTTGTTTTGTTTTCTGTTAGTTTGTATGAGAACTTTGTATGTTTTGGAAATTAGTCCCTTGTCAGTTGTGTGATATGCAGGTATTTTTTCCCCCATTCTGTAGTTTTCTTTTTTGTTTTTATGATTTTTTTTTTTTTTGAGATATAAAAGCTTTTAAGTTGATGTAGAACTGTTACAGGACAACCCCAAAGTGAAATGGGTTGGCCTGACTGTGGGTCCTCACCTGCACACTTGAAAGGGTCTTATGAGACTCAACTGCAGGCACACACAAATAGGTTAATAAGGGGTTTATCTACAAAAAGGGGAAATGAAGAGATGAATAACTCAGGGAGAAAGAGAGAGATAAATTGGTGACTGCATCCTATCAGTTCCTCTGAGCTGGAATCCCAATAGCATCCTGAAAGCCAGCAAAAAAGCAAGGGCCCCCAAGACCCACATGTCTGGTCATATACCAAACCTGGCTGCTTAACTCCACCCTCAGTTCCCAACAGTCCTCCCTTCAGTGATGATGACATTCTGGGATTCGTAGTCCTTGGTGTCTTGGATCTCTTTGGCCTGGCATGGGGATGGGGTTCATAAAACCTACTTGTGCAGTTTGTCCAGACATTCTTTCCCCCTCAACAGTCCCACTTGTTTATTTTTGCTTTTGTTTTCCCTGACATTAGAGTTGAGTCACCAAATACATCTTTGAGTAGGTGTCCTGTAGTGTGTCTCCTATGTTTTTCTTTCAAGTATTTTATGTTTTGGGGTCTTATATCCAGATCTTTAAAGCATTTTGAATTAGTTTTGGGTGTCTCATTATGACCTCATCCCAAACTAAACTAGTCTATTAGCAGCTTAGGCAACTACCTATGGGATTTATTTTATTTTATTTTTAAAAATTTATTTATTTATGCATACAAGAACTGGGGTGTAGACCAGAGATGGGGGGCAGTATGAGCATTCACCAGAGACAGAGTGGGGAGCAGAACAGGCAGATCAACTGAAATATGCTGCTGAGGGGAGCAGCGGGCGAGGCAGGAGAGGTCTGCTGAGCCATGTGGGTCACCTCCCTGGCTGGGGATCAAACTTGTGCTGCAGCCACTACAGAGGCTTTATAATGTGGTGCTTAACCCCTTGAGCCATGAGGGAGGCCCTACCTATGAGATTTAAAGCAAGACTCTCCCAGTGGGTTGAGCAACGCACTATGAAGCAAACCGCAGCCACTGCAGCACGAGTTCGATCCCTGCTGCCGGCCAGGCAGGGGACCCATATGGCGCAGCAGACCTCTCCTGCTGTGCCCACTGCTCCCCTCAGCAGTGTACTTCTGTTGATCTGCCTGTTCTGCTCCCCGCTCTCTGTGGTGAATCCTCTCACCTTCCCACACCTCTGGCCTGTACCCTAGCTCTTGTATGCATAAATAAATAAATCTTTAAAAAAAAAAAGAAGTCCAAGGACTGAAGCCTGGGGTACTTTGATCATTCAAGGTCAGGGAGAGGAGAAGTTGTCAGGCACAAGGAGCAGAAAGGTACCAGAACAGAGGAACTGGCGAGGAAGGAGGATGTCCAGGAGGTTGTCCGACCTGGGGGCTGGGAAAGACAGGAGACAGGGGATGGGGTAGAGGTGGGAAGGACAACTAAGCCCCTGGAAGGAAATGAGTACCTATGGGATGAGGTCACACCTCCAGGAGTGCCATCGGGGTGTGGAAAATCCGTGCATCTTTTCCCATAGAGCCAGTCTCCCTCACACCATCTGTGCTTCCCAGGGGACAAGCATATCACCTGTTTCTAGAAAAGGAAACTATCTCAAGCAGCAAGGTCGCCACCTGCTTGCCACCCACTGAGCAGCTGGCATTGTTATTGATTGGGTGCTCAGAGCATTAGTTCCTGAACAGAAAGCAGCAGCTGTGCTAATATCACCCACAGGGTGACTCCCCATGGGGCCTGACTGACATTCTGGGCCACTGTTTTCATATTTTCAACTAGAAGGCTCACACTAAATAGCTCCATTACTTCACACATCGTATATGCAACATCCATCGAGTTCTCAGAATCAAATTGAGGGCAAGTGCCTTCATTATGCAACCTACACCAGATAGCTAGAAACATCTGCGTGGCAGGGAGTTGAGGATCCTCCAAGCTACCAACTTAGATGTTCCCTCTTGCCCAGCTCCTCCCAAGGCCTCTCCCCCTCCACCTCTCCTCTCTTTTCTGTCTCTCTCCCGCCTACCAAATTCCCTGGAGTTTCAATCAGTACTTAAACCACTGGTTCTCCAATTTGGTTGCATATTGGAATCACCTGGAGAGTTTTCAAAACTGTTGCTCCTGAGATTCTGATTTAATTGATCTTGGGTGTGAGCTGGGCTTTGGGAGTTTTAAAAGCCATTCAGGTGATTCTAATGTGCAGCCAAGTCTGAGAACTAGTAAATCCCTGTGTAACATTCTAAACGATGGCAGGAGGAGCCCGATCCAGCTCAACTCCTTGCTCTGAGTCTCCCTGACATTCCGGTTTGTAGGACAAAGTCTTGGTGCCGGTGTGCCTCATCTGAACACCAGGGCGCTGGGGCCTGTGCCTAGCTTTGAACTTCTCTCCATAAGCTCCCTCCTACAACGCCTTCAGTCAGCTTTTTTATTTTGGTGACACGAGAGTTCCAGTTGCAGCTCTGGCTCTGGCTGTAAGCGATGAGAGAAGTAGGATAAAAGTAGGTGAAAACACCCAAGGGCACACATACATTGCCTGCACACGTGCACACACGCCTCTAGCGAGGCAGATTTAGAGGTGACATTCTACAGGTACAGAAATCCCGATAGAGAAGGGGATTGCTCCAACTATGCTCCGTAATGTCTGTTTTTGTGGCAACTGCTTGGAGAATTTTTGTGGCAACTGCTTGGAGAATTATGGGGGAAGCCTGGGTCCCTTGCCCCAGAGCAGGCCTTGCTCAATAAATTATAGTGCTTAGAAGCAACTTGCCTCCCCCGCCCTTTGCTCCCCCAACTGGGCTCCTTAATTGGCAAGATCTAAACAGTACTATGCCCGGGCTAGATCCAAGTCTATTAAATGCCATAACTTTCAGGCTCTTTGAAAATAAAAATTGGCACGAATTTCCAGATAGCAACGTGGTTAATATGTCTCAGGAGTTTGAAATATGTCCAATTTATAGCCTTTCCTCCGATTATTTTACTTCCTATCCTAAGGCACTAACTAATCAGAGATGTGGAAAAAGATTTATGTGTAACGATCTTTAACAAAATGGTATGTATAAAATCAAAAAAATTAGAAGGAACCCTTCACTTTCTGTGACGTAGAATTAGGTTAACATATCACGGTATATCATGGACAACAAAATAGGAGAATTGTTAAAAAAATATATATTCAGATAATTTTAATATGAGAAAATTATCACAATATAATGTTAAATTTTTTAAAAATGCAGGTAAAATGATTCATTTTGTAGTTCCATTCAGTTGTGGCTATTTCCAGTTATTTGTAGAGAGGAAAACCCTGGGCAGAAATACAGTAGCAGTGGCTACATGGATTGTGTGATTGTGATTGATGTCTAATTTTTTCCCCTTGGGTTTTCAGAGTTTTTATTGGGTCTTTCATTAGGAGAAAAAATTAAAATGTTATTTCTTTGAATAAAGGGAAAATCTCTTTTCTCATATGACAATAAGCTTCTATCAGAGACTGATGTCAGAAGTGACCCTTTAGGGCCTCCCTGGTGGCGCAGTGGGTTAAGCAACACACTATGAAGCCAATGCAGTCACTGCAGCACGAGTTCAATCCCTGCCCCCGGCTGGGGAGGTGACCCACATGGCACAGCAGACCTCTCCTGCCTTGCCTGCTACTCCCCTCAGCAGTGTGTTTCAGTTAATTTGCCTGTTCTGTTCTGCACTCTGTCTCTGGTGAGTCCTCTCACCCCCCACACCACTGGCCTGTACCCCAATGCTTGTATGCATAAATAAGTAAATCTTTAAAAAAAATGTGATCCCTTAGCTATCCCCTCATGCCATGCCCACACTGAAGCCTTCTAAGCTCTTCCTTGCTCAGCATTGCCCCTGGGACCCACAGCAGCTTGCTTGTGGGTTGTCCAGGAAACCACCCCTGCTCCTCCCTCTGCTGCCCACCTGGGGGCGAGGTGTGCTTTTCGAGCAATGGGTTCTGTCCCACCCAGGGAAGGACTGTGTGTCATCTGGTTACTCTTCAGCATTATGAACTCAGCAGGAGCCTCGGGAGTTAGCGAGCTCTTGCCTGGACACGCAGGAGCCCATACGCTCATGTAGTTTAGAGGTATTTATTAAGTGTCTTCTGTGTGCCAGGCAAAGATCCCACTCATCCCACTCACGCTGTTACATACGGGTTGTTACTTGAACAAGCTGACTGATGGGGTGAAAAGGCAAGTTTGGGACTAAAACTTGGGGTTACCCATGGGGGAGAGCTCCACCCTGCTCAGTGGGGGTTGGACTCATGGCCCCACCCACGGACACTCTCCCTCCCTCCCTCACCTCCCCTATCTCTGTTTTTTTAGATGGAGGTGATTGTGGGGGACTTCGGGATTGTGGTGGTGCCCCGGGATGCAGCTGATACAGACCGAATCATGAATCACTCCTCCATACTCCGCAAATACAAGGTGAGTCCTCCATCTTCAGCTGTGAGCCGTCTCTTGGGGGGTTGAGCTAGAGTAACAAGGATGCAAAAGGCAGTGTGAGAGCTGGAAACCACTCTCTCTGCTCTGACCCTAGAACAACATCATGGTGGTGAAGGATGACATCAACCATCCCATGTCTGTCGTCAGCTCAACCAAGAGCAGGTAGGTTTGACAAATGGCTAGAGACACTTTGTGTCTTACAAGTTTCCACATGACTTCCCGCAGTCCAAACAGCCCTTAGAGTGAGTCCATGGCAAAGAACTTTGTCTTTTGGAAGGTCACCCAAAGGTGGCCTTCATCCCATAGGCTCAGTCTCAACTACACAGTCGTATCCGTTTCAGGGGAGGCTAGAGAGTAGACTTTGTAGCTTGGCTGCCATGTTCCCTCCTAAAACACAGGAATTTCTATTACCAAAGCAGAAGAGAATGGGTACTATTGGCTTGTTGAAAAGTCATGACATATTTTTTCTGTTTTTCTTCTCTTACCGGGGAAGAAAAGAAGTATTTCATCATAAGAACCCCAGTGGGATTGTGGGTTCATGCTCCTGAGAGCAGGTTGCAGAGAAACACAATGGAGTGAAAGAAGAGATAACACATTTAAATGCCCACTGTGTGCTTGATGCAATTCTAAGTGCTTTGCATCACTCATTCAATCCTTTTACCAACTGACTGAGCTAGGCCCAAATAGTGCCCTAGTTTTACGGAGGAGAAAACTGAAGAACAGATGGGCTTAAATAACTTGCCCTATGGCCCTCAACCTCAGGGATGAAGCAGCATTAGCAGGATCGGGGAAGGATTTTCCTATAGGAATACATTTATTTGACCAAAGCCGTGGTTGGTCATAGAGTGTTAGGTAAGCTCTTCCCTTGAGAACGGGCAGGTGAGTCCTCCTGCCTTGCTCAGGGAAGGATGTCCATCTGATTGCCATCTCTTCTTGTCCAGGCTGGCCCTGCAGCATGGGGACGGCCATGTGGTGGACTACCTGTCCCAGCCTGTCATCGACTACATTCTCAAGAGCCAGCTGTACATCAATGCCTCGGGCTAGCGACCACACAGCCCTGCGCTCCACTCTCCCCATGTCCTCTGCCAACACACTGGCCCCTCCAGTCTCTGTCAGTCCCTCTGTTTCTCTCCTGCCTCGCTGTTTCTCCATCTCGTCCTCTTGACTGTTACCCCACTCGCTGACTCAACCCCCCACAGTGTGGGGACCTGCAGAGAACCACGGCATACCCAATTTTGCAGTCATCTTTGGACAAACTTTCCTCTAGTCTCTGGGTTGGGGTGGGTGAGGGAACAGGGTGGGAGTTGGGGGAAGAGCAGTCCTTGAAGATGTGCTGGCGTCCGTCTCCCAGCATGCTCTAGAGAGCAGCTCTGGTGCCCATCCTCCCAGCATGCTCTGGGGAGGCGGCTCTGGCTCTCGCCTTCCCAGCATGCCCTTTACCACAAAGGGCTACTTTTCTTTCTTTTCTCACCTTTTCTTTCTCTCTTTTAATTTAAAAAAAAATTGGTGTTGTTCACTCTTCATAGAACTTGGATGAAATCAGTGTCCATGGTTCTTTACATATGTCGTCTTGACGCATTCCTGTGGTATCACATCCCTTAGGTAGGATAGTGAAGCCAGCCTTGGCACCCAGTAAATGCATGGAGTCTACACCCAGTAAAGAAGGCTCAGCCACCCACACTCTTCCAGGGGTCACACACACAGCAGCAGTGGTCTGGGGTCAGGAGTGAAAATTAAACATTCTGAAACCTGTCTGGGAATAGTAGGGTTTCTTAGAAGGATTTCCTTAGCTTCAGAAACCCATTTTCCAGTGACTGTGAGCAGGTGACCACACAGAGACAGCCCATCTTCATTCCTTCTGGGACTGGGACTGGTGGCAGAGAGAGGCTTCCCTGCTAGCCCAGGAATTTTCAAGGAACCTTCGGATCGCCATGGAAACCCTTGGAGGCTGTACTTAGTCACATTCCAGCATCTGAGAAGAACCACATAGACAAAACCAAATCCAAATAATGTAGCCATTTCTTAAATAAAACATGTCAAAAATTCACTCAACCCTAGAGATCTTTGCTAATCAGAATTTTTTATCGCACATTTGGCTGGCAGCTGTCTCTGCCATAATGTTAAGACAAGATGACTGAGGGAAAATAATTTGTTGCCCTGATGGGAATTGATGATTTTCACCCACCTTCATGGTCAGTTCCTTCTTGGCTTTGTGTCTGAGACTGGTCATATCTCCTGCTGAGCTCTGCAGCAGGTCACTGCCTGTGGAAATCTACCTGGCAAGGACAACACAAAACAGAGATCTTCGGGGACTGGAGGTCATGAGCACCTAAACTATTTTACCCTTTTTCTCCCTAGTTTCTCATTTACCTCTGCCGCTCCTGGAAACAGTTCTGACTGTCAAGGAGACAGTGTTGAGGCCTCACACACCTCCTGCTTGGAGAGCCTAAAGGAAATTATTTTCTTGGGCGTTGGTCTCTTCTCCAGTCTCTGCCTCTTGGTTTCTGGTTGTCTCTAAGGAATGGCCCCTGGACAGCAGGATCGTTTTATCAAAACCTAGTGTCAGTTTTGGGCCAGGAGTGGTTTGGTGGCGATATGACACCAGGAACAGTCTTCTTTACCCTCAAATTTTACATCTGCAACATTCTTCGCTGGTCTCCAGGGAGAGGAACTGGAGTCAATCCAAGAACACGGTAGATCAGTATGCCCCGGGCTGCCATTCCTCTTGGATGAGGGAACTATCTCCGGGGTGGGTAAGAGGAGATAGGAATTCTTGGGTCTCAGAGTTTGCCTAAGGATCACTTACAACAAACTTTAGAGATTTGTCGACCCAATATTTTCCTTTAAAAGATGACGGAGCAGAGATCCACCAGATGAAATGACTGGTCCAGGGTCACAGCAGTGTAGTCTGGAGAAGGATGTCATTTCCCTGATCCGTAGGTATTCACCTCACAAGGTCTCTTTCCCCACATTCCCCATGGTGCTGCCCAGGTAACGTGGTTTCTACTCTTTGCGGTCTTAGGCCCTTTCTCTTAAATGATGTTTGTCATTTAAGGAACTCCCTACATTTTACATTGTGTATCCTAGTCCTGGGGGAGGATATGATGGTGAGGAAGGTTCTGGCTAGGTTTCCCTTAAGAATAAAGAGATCTCAGTGTCTTAGAGGAAAGCCCAGAAAATGACCCTCTGAATTCAAGAAAAGGTTGCTTTGTGGGAGGCTAAGAAAGACCCAGAAAGTTCTCAAGATGGTGTTATTGCTGAAGAGAGAAAGACAGAAGAGACTTTAAGCAGAGCAGTTATAAGCCAGGAAACGAAACAAAGGTAAACAGGGAGCTGGATTTCCTGGGGGAAACATGGCATTTTCAGGAATATGGAGTGTATAGAATGTCTGCGTTTCCACTCGAGTAGTCAAGAAAGACCTCCTGGACTTTCTTTGGCCCTGGGTGCGCTCTGTGACTTTGCTGGACTCTGTGGTCAATTAGTCTGCCCATGAAAGGGAACTGGCCTGGCCTGTGTACTCATTGTGACACGAGAAGCATGTAGGGGAGGACATGAGAAAGGATACTAAGCAAAAGAACAACAGAGGTAGGTTTTGTAGGCATGAGATGTGACAGACCCAATCCTGGAGTGTCACGGCGGGGATCACAATACAGTAGTTTTTCTTTAGTGAAAGAAAGAGTGAATTCCCTTTTGGATAGAATGGCTCATTCCCACCCACCTCTCAGGCCCCACATTCTTTATTTGCTGGGGAGTTAGTCAGAGCCCCTCACCCAGCCCAGGGCAGGACATTGTGGCTGTGGTCTAGCAAGTCCAACACAAGGAAGATAATTCAGAGTATGAAGTGGTGCCCCAGATGCCAGCCAAAGACCCCTAGGTCCTCTGGGTCCAGCTTCACCTCTGGGTCCTTGCTTCTGCTTACAAAGGCCAAGTCAAGGTTGGCAATGATCAGACATAATGGAAATGGCATGGGCTGGAAAGGACATGTCGAGAAGGGTCTGAAGCCTCATTTCCTGCCTACCAACAAAAAAAGGTCCCTCCCATTTTTCCTAAAAGTGGCAGATATGAGTAAGAACAGGCAGGAGGGATATTCTTGTGTCAATGACTCTCTCCTCAAGGAATGGTCCTTTGTGAGTTCTGTGCTGCTAGCAGGTACCTCATTCGCCACCCCCTCAAGCCCAGACACCTTCTGGGACCTCCTTGTTTTCATTTTCCTTGAATGTACATAGAAACTGGGGAGGGAAGTCTCTTACTAAAGTGCCTGAAACCCAGAGCTAGAGCTTCTAGAGACACTGTTCTTCCTATCTCAGCTTGGCCAGCCTCCCCTCAACATTCTCTAGTCTCATGCTCCAGCTTCTCAGAAAGAATCAAAGAACTTGCTATTCTAATTACGTGGAAAGCGAGATTCAATAAGCAAAAGGCAGAGAAGTAGAGGGAGGAAACAACTATTTTAACAGCCCAAATCTACTCTCCCAAATGGATACATACACCTTAGGGGACTAAGAGAAAGACACTTGTCTTTACATTATCAAGAAAGTAATGCAAAAATAACTCAGTCAAATATGAAAAGCTCAGACTCTTTCCCAAGGTTACTGCAGCAAGGCTGACAAGGGAGATGGAAGGGAGATGGAAACAGACTGATTCCGTAGCTCGTCTATTAGGACACCTTAGGAGTAGCATTGTGGTAATGATGATGAGTATGTGCTGTCCAGTTCATCGTCTGCACCTTTCTTAGCTGCCCAGTAAACTCCCCCTTTCACGTGGTTTCCTTGTTGTACAAGTTCGGAGTGTCCTCTTGACAGATTCCAGTTGGTCGGGAATGAGTTACATTTTCCCTCCTCCTTTGTAGTCTAGGTCCAGGACCCAGAACTCAGCTTGATGCAAGTGGTCTCAAGGAGTGGCATGGGGAGGGGGGAAGCTTTTTTTAATCACTTTTTAGTCATTGAATCTGCCATTTTAAGTGTAAGATTTGCTTTATGGAAATCAATTCATTAATAAAAAATTAAAGTTGCAACATCATTTCACAGTGAAATATTTTGAGTAAAATTCCTTTGCTAGAGTAGTCATGGGTAAAAGTTTTATCAGCAAAATGTTTCAATTATGTTAATAAATAAGACATGCTATTGGCGTCTTTTATTTTGGTCTAGAATCTTCTCTGTCAATTACAGAATTAATCACTTTTTTTTTCCAGAGTCTTACCTGATAGTAGACAACAGTTGTAAAAACATTCTTAGAGCATATTTTCTACGGTTTAGTTGATGCCACATCTATAGTATAAAAGTATCCACAGTCAAACTCAAGGATCATAAGCAGGGAAGAATAATTAGCAAATTTATGAATTGTGCCTAAGCTTTCTCATTTAAAAATATTCAAATCTGGGTCTTCCTGGTGGTCTAGGGATTAAGCCTCAGTGCTATCACCACAACAGACTGAGTTTGATCTCGTCCAGGGAGCTGACCCACATATGGCACAGCAGAACTCTCCTGCCTTGCCTGTTTCTCCCCTCAGCAGTGTATTTCAGTAGATCCAACTGTTCTGCTCTCCACTGTCTCTGGTGAATCTTCTCACCCCTCCCCCTCCCCACTTCTGGCCTACACCCCAGATCTTCTACACAAAAATAAAAAAAAATTTAAAAAATCTTAGCACCTACCTAATCTGCATAGACTGGTATTGGTTAGCTTTGACTTTTTCTTTTTTTAAGATTTTATTTATTTATGCATACAAGAGCTGGGGTACAGGTGAGCTGGGGTACAGGCCAGATATGCGCGGGGGTGCGTGTGGGCAGGTGGTGACAGGATTCATCAGAGCCAGAGTGGGGAGAGAAGAGGCAGATTGACTGAAATATATGCTGATGGGAGCAGCGAGCAAGGCAGGAGAGATATGCTGCACCATATGGGTCAGCTCCCTGGCCTGGGATTGAACTCATTCTGCAGTGGCTGTGGAAGCCCCACAGTGTGGCACTCAACCCCTTGCGCCACCAGGGAGGCTCAGCTTTGGTTTCTTAATGAAGCTAGTTCTTTATGAAGTAAAACTACATTTAGGTTTTTAACTTGAATAACTTTTTGGCATGATCAATCTAAAGACAGAAATTGTTAAACTCTCAATTTGTTTACACAATGTAAACAAGCAAAACATGAATAATTTGATGATTGTTTAGTCTTGCTGTGACTATTCTTATTTCATTTTTAGTTGTGACATAGAGTGAAGTGGTTTAGATCTAAGTGGTGATTATCAATAGCTCATATCAGTTATGATTCAAAAGGTAAAATAGAAATTCCTCATCGAACCAGCTCATTTAAGATTTACTTATCAGATTAGCTGTGGGTTTTTGTTGTTGTTTTTTTTTAATCATTTTGGTTCCTAGTATTTTTTTGTTTGTTTTGAAACGAGTGAGTTTTGTGTGTCCCCATGTGGGTTTGGTAGCATACCATGATGCTTGATATGTCCTGTAAATTGATGACTTGTATTTATGTTGCTGGTTTTGGTCACAAACCTAAATATGTTTACCTCTGCCCTGAGAATGAGAACTTGTTTAAAACTGGGTATAAACACTGGTTAATTTGCTATCTTATACTGATGTACACAATATACATACTAAATATAAGTCAACACACATGTACATACACATTTCTTCTCTTATCACTCATAAATAAGCTTCAGAACTTGGAATTTCCATGTTTCCAACAGTGTAAAGAAATCATGAAGGAATTCTTGATTCTGCAGCAAGAATCCATAACAATCCCCTGGTCATGAGAAACACTAAAAGGAAACATGATAAACATATTCCTGGTCCTTGAGACTTGTTCAAAACACTGGACTTCACTGAGTATGTTTTTACTCCTTTTCTCCAGTCTCCCGAGAGTGCCGATAAGAAACCACATCCTGGGATAAGATGAGAAATGCATCTGTTCAGTTCTGATGACTCTGGGTAGTTTCATGTCTTCCTGTCTCTAAACAGAAATGCCCGTGAGTCAAAGGAGATGATAACTATGTCTAACAGCCTCCCATGGCAGAATTGTTTGCAATTTTTTTTAAGGTAAAGAGACACTTACTAGGTCATATACTTATATTAATTCTTAAGTTTGGGCAAATTTTTAATGTATGGTTATATTAGAACTAGTCTTATAAAAAATATTCCTCAAACTCATATACTATTTTCTTCCACACATTTATATTCCAGGAGACTGCAGAGTGGCAGAGTTGGCTAACAGAGGTGAGAACAACTTTCAGAGAGAACACATATAAAACAAGAGTAACTCAGGTCAACATGTTAACTTACTTCCACATTATTTTGATCAAAGTAAAGAAATTATTGAACCTACAATCTTATGATACAATGAAAACTAATGATCAAATTTCAAAATAAAGATTAACAAACTAAAAAAATAAGAAAACCTTTAGGGGTGCAATATTTTGCAAACAAATTCTCAAAGGAGATGATAACTATGTCTAATAGCCTCCCCACAGCAGAAATCAGAAAACTCAGAGCAGAAGTATAAGAAGATTTCGATACCGGGCCTCCCCTGGTGGCGCAGTGGGTTAAGCAACGCACTACGAAGCAAATCGCAGCCACTGCAGCACGAGTTCGATCCCTGCTGCCGGCCAGGG
>JAGFMF010011659.1:5578267-5614755 GCA_019455555.1 Galemys pyrenaicus | reverse complement strand
CGCTCTCTGTGGTGAATCCTCTCACCCCCCCCACACCTCTGGCCTGTGCCCCAGTGCTTGTATGCATAAATAAATAAATCTTTAAAAAAAAAAAAAGAAGATTTCGATACCAATTACACATGCTGGTGAGACATCAAAAGGAAAACTCCCTTCGCTTGGCAGGGTCAAGGCGAGAGCTGACAGGGTGAGGTGCAGGCCTGGCTGTCTTTAAAGGTCACCCTCTCTCCTTAGGGACACTATGTCAAGCTATGAGGGAATCATTTCTGCACCACGGGAGTTGTATGAGTATTTTCCATTTCCCATCTCTACTCAGATCATCTCCCTCTTGTTGAGGAAGGTATTTTTCTGACTTTCTTAACACTCTTTCCCACTGAGGATACCCTTATGCTTGCATGTACTGTGGTTCCAAACAAATGGGGTCCCTCACCAGGTTCTTTAGAATATATATTGTTCACGTCTATATTGGGCAGAGACAGGTAGCCAATTACTGATGCATCCTCCCCATTCATGGTGTAGAACTGTGACAGAGAAGTGACTTTCTACCACAGGACTTTTCCCTTGAGGCCCATTGCAAGTTACATGTAGTCACAATACTGGGTTCTAGACTATGGGATCAAAGAGAACATGATATTCAGCCCTTCCCAGACCTGGTCTACCAAAACCTTTCTTTATTTCCTTCTCCTCCCAGGGAGTGGAGATGATCCCTCAGAGCAACCTTGGAAGTCATTATTGTGAATGGCAGAGTCTGGAATCGCTATGTGGAAGGTAGTCCTGCCATCTTTCTCCCCATCCAGTTTTGTTATGGGAGTAAATAAAAAAACACAAGTTTTATGTTAAAGTAATGCATTCTTAGGTCTATGTAAAATTGTAGTTTATCCAATCTAATCAATACATAACCATTTTCTGGGTTGATACTATGAGTTCTTAATTACACTGAGAGATTTGTAGGCTGTGCGACTGAGTATGTGGAACAGGATTATGAATTCACTACACAGGAGGTAAAGCTAAGTGACCAGGCCCATCAGAAATCAGGAGGGACCAGGAACACAGGCTTTTCATCAGCCATGTAAGTAGATAGATCATTCAAGGTCGTACTCTATTAAGTTTAGATTATTAAAAAAAAAAAAAAAAAGACGGCCTCCCTGCTGGTGCAGTGGGTTAAGCAACGTACTATGGAGCAAACCGCAGCCACTGCAGCACAAGTTCAATCCCTGCTGCCGGCCAGGGAGGGGACCCACATGGCGCAGCAGACCTCTCCCTGCCACGCCCGCTGCTCCTCTCAGCAGTATGTTTCAGTCAGTCTGCCTGTTCTGTTCCCTACTCTGTCCGCAGTGAATCCTTTCACCTCCCATGACTCTGGCCTGTACCCAGCTGTTGTATACATAAATAAATAAATCTTTAAATAAATAAATAAGACAAAAACCCCACAGATTATTGATTTTATCTTTATTTTATAGCTGATGAAAAAGAAGTATTAATGATAACCCCCACCCTGCATGGGTTGTTCCAGAAGTAAGTCTTTCTTCATGCTTAGGAGGTGGCACCAGTTAAATCTCATAAAGTGCTCTCATAGTTGGAGGGGACAAAAGAAGAGGCTCAGAAATAGGAATCAAAATGCTAATTGTAGGGTTCACTGTTCTTTCTGTGGCATTTTCGTTTCTACTGCTTTGGTACCTCCATTTTAGACTTAGAGTTTAATAAATTAGAAACTGACCATTGATATCTAGGAATTGTTCTTTATTTTGAAACATGCCCGTGAAAAGCCAAGGAAATGCAGAGGTGATGCAGCACCAAAATCTTCTGAATCGAGGTAGAAGCACCTCTGGTTTTTCCAGAAATTCTCACTGGCGTTACCGTGACTCAACAGTCTGTTGCAATCACTTGTGGGAAAGGGTGGAGTGACAGCTGGAATGCACAGAAGTGTGCACAGCCCTGCACCATCATCTCAGTTTTGCCAGAACCCAAGTGCCCCCATGGGAGTGTCTTGCAACATATATTTCTGTTGAGCAAAAGGTGGCAAATCAGGGGGTTACTGCAATAAACACCACCAGGGATGAACAAGATTTGTAAGTTTAAATTTATTTCTTTCAATGTTTGTCATCCTCACTAGACAATCATCTCTATGAGGGCAGAGACTATGTCACCATTGTATCCCAGCCCCTGGCACATAGTAGGTGCTCAATAAATATATCTTGGCTGGCTGGATGGATGAATGGATGGACAGGTGGACAGATGGATGGAAGGAAGGATGGGTTCTACCAAGTGTGAGTAGGGACATTCTCTTCTATGGGGTGGGGGAAGAGAGAGAGACAGAGAGATATAAGCATATAATCTTGGTACTTGAAAAGTGCAACTGAATTAGGACTACTAAATCTTCTAGATAATTGCACCTCTTTCAATGCCCAGGCTACCTTTTTTCTAACAATTTGAAACCCAAAAGTAAGTATGTTTCCAAGATTTGTTTGCTGCTTGACAGTACCTTAAAAAAATGTAGTCTCTAAATGATCACGGCATCATCAGATAGAAGGTGGGAAGGTAGGCTGGAAGGTGGCAGGGCACCAGCAGGCACCTTTGCTCCAATGGCCCAGCCTTGCAGTTCCTCTCTCCATCACACTCACTTCTTCCAGCTTGAAAGTAGAGTGTTTCCTAACAGGTTGGTAAGTGGGAGGGACCTGGTCAACAAGAAGCTTGACAAGGGGAACTACGAGGCAATAGTATTTTACTGGCCACAGTAAGGCTGGACCTCACTCTGTTCTGACATTAGAAGAATTTTGTGTCTGGTCAAAGCCAATAAAACTTTCCTTTGGTCACATTTCTCAAAGAATAAGCTGACTAACCTAGCAGCACTTGTCCACACTCCAGGACTCAGTTTCTGACTACTGTGAGGCAAACATATGCTGCGCAGTCTGTCCTTCCATCCAGTCTACTCTGGGATCCTGACTTCACCAGCCTGACACTCAATGCTGTTTGCCTCACTGCCCAGCACCAGAAGCAAAGAGCATCACACTGATGCAACAAGACATTTATCTGGCTGCGGTTTCAGGGATGGGATCAGCTTTCACTGACCTGAGCATACCCCCTCAACATGTTTAAATATCCCCATCCCACCCCACCCACGTGAGATGGCTTCTGAGTCCTGAGGTCTGTATCCCCAAAACCTCCATTGGGAAGTTGCCATGACAGCTTCAGTGTTGCTCAAGAACCTGGGTGTTGTAGCAGCCCGGAGGCAGGTTGTCCCTAATGTGCTCTAGATTCTTCACATCAGCCAGGATCCCGTCTATGTTCGTCTCTAGCAAATGCAGGTGGTCCTTCTGCCGACGTGCTCGCTCTTCCAGCTCTGACATTAAGGGCCGCAGTTGGCTGTTGATCTGGGCTTTGGCACGGAAAAGCTTCTGTTCCAACTGGATCAGCCCATTTTCATCCACACTGCCAGGCTGATCTATTTTGAAGAGGGAAAAAGGAATTAATATGGTTAGACTTTCTTGGACCTATTACCTTAGTGAATTCCTCTTTCCACGTGCCTGGAGAAAATAGTATGCCATGCATTTGAAAGGCTTATTCTAAATTAGAATTAATCTAGAAAAAAATCTCACCAGCCTAATGACTGGGTTGTCAGCAGCCCAGTTCAGCCTGCAGGCGATATAGTTAAGCAATATGTAGCTTGGATTTCTGCTTTCATGTTAGGGCCAACAGTTAGTGTTCTGGAACATGAAGATGGAAGGTCATTGGAACTGAGTATTGTCCAAGGTGTCTGCCCAACACAGCTCGCCCTAGGATCAGAATCAAGTACAAAGTATGCTTTCTAAACCACCCATGGGAAATAGCTTGTTGTTATCCATTAGAAGACCTTAGAAACTGGCAGGGCTTCAGGGCTTATAGAGGCCAAGGTACGCCTTGCTATTTGGGGGATGGATTCCAGCTGTGAGTAAATGATGTAAATCCTCACTCAGGCTTGAATCGGTGGGGGATCTGGCTAGTTGTTCATTTATTTCTACATGAAATGTAGTTATATTGGTTCGGGTATGTTTTATCCATTAATGATCTAAAATGAATGTCAGTAAGAAGGGCCCCTGGTCAGATTTGTGTGTGTGATTAAGTTTAATGGGCCCCTGGTCAATTCAAGCTGAAGGTCAGGTTTCCTCCCATAGCTAAGCTGTAGTCCAAGCACTTGACTGTGTTAGTCTTTATTAGACACACAGCATTCAAATTGTTATTGTTCCAGGACTTAAGACAAATAGTGTAGAAACAACACCTGAACAAAAATATTGATGCAGTGAATCAGTCCTTCACCTGGGGGCGAGGGAGAATCTCAGAATTTAGGGTTTAATGACATGCAGCAAAAGTTAACTGGGGAACATAATAACCATGGGAGGCAGCAGGAGCTAAACCAAAAGAGTAGATGTGCTGGAGACAGAGACCTTAGTTTGAATCTTGCCTCTACATACATAACTAACCTACATACATAACTAATCTCTCACAGGCCCTTTCTAAGAGTGAAATAATAGAAGAAAACTAGCGTAACACCTGACACGCAGTCAACGCTCAGTAGTTCCCACTTACCCTTCTCATCTCCCTGCTCTCTCATTCTCTGTTTACAGGCCCTATTGGTTTCATTACCCTCTTAAGACTACTAAACAAAGCTGCTAAAATCTCACCTGGGAAGTTGTGCTTTTTATTCTTAGAGGGTGTGTTACTCCTTGGGGCTCACTGTTAAAACCAACCCATCAGGAGAACCACACATACTATACTGGTCTCTGAGGGGATAATGACACGTCACAGAAAATCAGTTTTAAATTTGTCTACTAAAAAGAAGAATTGAACTTTCCCTGGAATCTATGAGTTAATCCCTAATTCCACACCTATTACAGACCATGTTTGAAAATACAGCCAAATGGGGCTGGATGTTAGTTTGATCAAAAGCCAGAATTTTAATACAAATTTCTTTTAGGTGTGAGTCTAAGGCGGGGTGGGGGGACCCTAGTTCACTGCCACACTGCACCATCAAATCCATTTTATCCTAAAGTTTTACAGTATCACCTAGAAGCACTACATTTGTAAGTCTTCTGGATTAGTTACCCACACGTCTCAAGTTTTCACAACTCACTAAAGCAAGAGATAACTATCGTGTGGAAAAGAACAAACAGAAGCAGCAAGTGACTCCAGATATCACAGATGGGGAGAATCTCTCCCCTCACCGCTTCCACTCTTTTTGAGCAGGTTCTGTCACATCTGTCCCCTACGTGTCAACAATCCGAATGAACTCACTGACCTCACACTCTCGTTCACTCAGCCACCCTAGTGATCTCTCCAAAATACTATTATTTCTCTGCTTAAAAGGACTTTGCAGGACTGAGGCTAGAATCCTTAGTGGGAATCTCAAGCTTTCCAGTCTTCTTTTTTTTTTTTAATATTTATTTATTTATGCATATAATAACTGGGGTACAGACAAGAGATGTGGGGGGGCAGCAGTGAGAGGATTCACCAAAGACAGAGTGGGGAACAGAACAGGCAGACTGACTGAAATACACTGCTGAGGGGAGTAGCAGGCGAGGCAGGAGAGGTCTGCTGTGCCATGTGGGTCAGCTCCCTGGCAGGGGATAGAACTCGCGCTGCAGTGGCTACAGATGCTTCATAGTGCGGTACTTAACCCCTTGAGCCACCAGAGAGGCCCCAGTCTTCTCTTTAGTCTAAGTTCCCTAAATATATCCAGTTCTTGGACCTAGGGATTTATACTGTCAAGGGCACCGCCTTCCAGTGACCCATCTTAAAACTGGTAAAATAGGGCCCAGATAACTAGAACCTCCCTGAAATATTGAAGCCTGGAAACAAAGCAAGGTTTGAAATGCCCCCCCGGGAAAGCTGGGACTGCCATTCATCAGGGCAGGATCTAGTGAGTCTTCTGGGTAAAGCCCTGAGGCATGGGGTGGACAGTCATGGCTACTGCACATACCTATTAGGTGTAGGATGCTGTCCAGTGCGTTGAGCGTGTCTTGGATTGTTACTCCAGCATTCTTGGCTCTGGTATCAACTCTTTGGGCTTCTGTAATTACCTAAGGAAAAGGAAATATGAACCAGCCTTGAGAAGGTATTTCCCATATGGGCACATTTAAAGGGATCTGCTCTGGAAAGTAAGGGCGACTCACCATCTGCACTGCATCCAGATCCAGGTCAAACTCCTGCTCCTTCCTTGCCAGCTGTCCTTCCACTTCCCTCATGTCACTCTTCAGAGTAGCCAGTCCCTTCTCCATGGCCAAGGCTCCATCTGCTGTCGTATTGGCTTCCAAGTTCAGACTCCCTATCTCCTGGGAGAAGAAAAGGAGCCAGGGACGGAAGGGGAGAAAGAGGGGTGAGGCATAAAAACAATCCAAGGACAGCTGCAGAAAAAATACAGCTGCAGCCAGGCCCTGATGGATGGAGTAAGATGAACAAGAGAGAGTCAGCCTGGGGGACACACCCGTTCCCAAGCTCTGCCTCAAACAAGCTAGTCTTGGGCTCTGTCTCCAGGGACTAGGAGGGTCAACAGTGAGACACTGTTTCCCTCTCAGGTCCGAACTCTCACCACGTGAGAACCAGTCAGGAAAACTCAAAGAGAAGCAAGTTGCAGCGTTCTCTGTCCTTTTCTTCTTTCCTGTTGGTCTTTGAATGGTTCTGCTAAGATCCCAGAGACAGCTGAGTTGGGGGTGCAGAGAACAAATGGGCTACAAGCCTTGAGTTTTGTCTTCATTAGGGCAAAGTTTATTATTATCTTTATCAATAAGCTGATAATAAACATCAAATTGCTGGTGTCTCTGTGTAAAGAGAGGCACCCTGAAATTGGTCTCTGCTCTCAAGGGACTGAAAACAAGAAATTGTTTTTGCAAGTTACCAAGCCTCTAAGAGTGAGGCTGATCCATCCAAAGACTGAGAGTTCCCACCGGGTTTTCTAGAGTTGCATGCTCCTTTTAGAAGCCATGCTTACATAATAACTAGGACGTTCCCTTCCAGCTGAGAGGCATTCCTTCTACTGGAGCATTGAACACATGCTTTTGTAATCTAGCTATCTGTCTCTCCCCATTACACTGAAAATTCTTTGAAGAGAAGGACTCATCTTTCTCATGTCCACATCCCCAGCACCAAGCACAGTGCAGGCACAGAGTGGAAGGAGAGCGAACAATGATAAGCGGAGCCTAGACAAGGAACATAGACATGATGTGGGATCTAGGATGCCACAATTTCATTATCTTGACTCAAAACACTGATGGCAGTTGTTACAGGTTGAACTTTATCCTCCAGAAAGATATATTAATTCCCAGTACCTGAGACCGTGAGCTTATCTGGAAATAGGGTTGTTGCAGATGGAATGAGTTAAGTCAAGGTTACACTGGAGTAGAGTGGGCCCCTCATCCAATATGGCTGGTGTCCTTATAAGAAAACTGGGAGACACCAGGCAGAAGACCCCTATGCCGTGATAGAGGCAGAGGCAGGAGCGAGGTGGTTGACAGCCACTGCCAGAGCCAGGAAAGGCAAGGAAGGGCTCTCTCCAGAGACTCAGGGGGACGACAACTCTGCTGACACTTTAATTTCAGACTTCTAACCTCCAGACTGTGAGGGGAAAAAACTTCTGTTTTAAACCACCCAGTCAGTCTGTGGTACATTGTGACAGCAGCTCTAGGAAACTGATGTAATCGTCTAGATTAAATAAAACCGGTCTTAGATGGTTCTCATGGTGCTGTCCAGAAAGAGAGCTGAAAATTCTGGGCCGGGTGGGTTCTGGCACTCAGTCAATGACAGCTCTTGAATTAGTCACAGAAAAGGGTGCTCTGGGGCTACACAGACCAAAACAGGACTCTGAGTTGTAGGGGATGAAATGGAGCCCAGGTTCTCTCCTTCCACAACACCCTGGCATTTGGGGCTGCTCTTGCCAGTCCACATCTAGAATTCTCTTTACCTGTTCTATCTTGCCTGTGATCTCCAGGGCCTCCCTGGCTGCGTTCTTTGCCCTCTGGGCGTCAGCAGTAGCACCGCCCAGGGCGGCTTCGGCTTGCTGGGTCTTGTCACTGGCGTCTGCAACTTTCTGGCTGATGTAGGAGAGTCTCGTCATGGCTTCTTCAGCTTCTGCTTTTTTGTCTACAACCTGCAGGTCAAATTCTGAGGTGGAGATAAACAAAAAATCACTGCTATGAAGATGAAAACTAACTTACAAATGAAGATGAAAGGGCCTGAAGTTTCTAAGAAAAATTCCAGCAAGAGGCATTGAAAGGGCCATAATTAGCCCTTTGTTTAGACAAACTGACAGTCAGCCTGCCCTGGGGCCACCACTGAACATGTGAGGGTTAAGACCCCAAAATGGATCAGAAGCAGGTAGAATCTTAGAAGTTCCAAGTTTCAAGCCAGAACCTTCAACTCTAAATTGACAATGACAGTCAGTAGGGGTTGGATAGAATGGGTAAGGGTACTTAGCACAAAGGCAATCCCAAGACTTTAAGGAGTATTTCTTTTTTGTTCTAAGCCTAAAACTTAAACCAAATCTCTGCTAGTCACAAGCCCAAATTTCCTGGGCTCTATATGCTGTGACAAAGCTTGTTCCATTACCGTCACAAAGGAAGCACGTTGATGGGGCCTCCCTGGTGGCGCAGTGGGTTAAGCAATGCACTATGAAGCAAACCGCAGCCACTGCAGCACAAGTTCGATCCTGCTGCTGACCAGGGAGGGGACCCACATGGCGCGGCAGACCTCTCCTGCTGTGCCTGCTGCTCCCCTCAGCAGTGTACTTCTGTTGATCTGCCTGTTCTGCTCCCCACTCTGTCTGGTGAATCCTCTCACCTCCCCCCACACCTCTGGCCTGTACCCCAGTGCTTATATGCATAAATAAATAAATCTTTAAAAAAAAAAACAAAGGAAGCACGTTGATTCTATATTGGAACCAAGAAGGCTACCAAAGAAAGGAAAAATAACTATATGGTTGAAAACTGCTGGGCTGTGAGAACATTAGAAATCACTTCATTTGACACTCTCCCTTTAAAAGGCAGAAAGGCGGCTTTAGAAGGGTTATGGGACTTGCCTGTGGTCACAAAACCAGATCAGACTGGTCATGTGCCTCAGCAGAGATTAGAACTTGAGTCTTCAGACATCTAGTTTAATTCTTTTCACTACATCAAATATTAATGATTCTTTTTTCTTTGGCAAGATTTTTACCAAGCATTTCTTATTTTTTGAACCCAATATGGCTATCACTTAGAGAGTTATAAGAGGATTCAAAATAAATAAAAGTCATGCTTATACCTTTAAAACACTCAAGTTACTGAACCATGAAATACACACCTCTGAGATTCTTCAAGATGTTTTCAACTTCATAGAAAGTGGCATTGCCCATACTTAGTGCTTCTTGGGCTCTGCTTTTAGCAAGGTTGGCACGGGAAAGCAACTGCTCCGATTTCTGTAAATAGGCAGAAAGAACTAGATCAGAGTAAATATAAGATGCACCGAGGAGCATATTCCTGCCAGGAAAGTCACTCTAACACATTTCTCTACATCACAGCAAAGTGTCGTGATTCATGGAATAATCTAGGTGTGCTGTAACAAATCCCTTCATAATCAGAGACAGAGGATACATCCCATACAGAGAAACCACTCGAGTCCATTAGCAGCGACATGAACAGTTTTGTAAATCATGTTAAACTCTAGACCTTCCTATAGATAAGTTAGTAGACAGAATTAGACCAAAACTGGATCCAGAAAGCATGAGTCCTCTTCAGACTTGGGGACTGAGTCATGGGTAGAACTGAGCTAATTACATCAAGGTCTGTGCATCTCAGCAACTTCCTCTATAAGCAGTGGTATCATGACCTTTAGAATTCCTCTTCCCATATTTATTCACATGGTAGGCCCTCCATGCGTGTTTGTTAAGATTAACAAAAGGTTACCTGTTTCTCATTCTCTCCATTCTGTAGGAGCTGCTGGATTTCTTCTTCCCAGTTCCCCAGATTGCTTTGCACGCGTTTGAACTCATCCACACGCCTAGTCACCAGACTTGAGAGAGAATCAGCTTTCCCTCTGA
Organism: Galemys pyrenaicus; assembly: GCA_019455555.1. Classification (NCBI taxonomy): domain Eukaryota; kingdom Metazoa; phylum Chordata; class Mammalia; order Eulipotyphla; family Talpidae; genus Galemys; species Galemys pyrenaicus. The sequence goes on along the minus strand of JAGFMF010011659.1, from coordinate 5,604,719 downwards.
TCCTCTCTATGTCTACCTATAAGGGGAAGAAACGAATGAAAGAAATGAACGGCCTTTTGCTCAGCAATTGCCACGCCAGCCTTCTTAGCGCCTGACATCGTTGTTTCAAAACAAAACCCAGGTTCAAAGTCTAATAGAATGAGGCGACCTGCCTTCTGAGAATCAGGAAGCAGGTCCCCCGAGCATCTAGCAAGTTCTGTGTCTGCTCTGTTTTTCTTTTTTCTTTTTTTTTTTTAAAGATTTATTTATTTATGCATACAAGCACTGGGGTACAGGTCAGAGGTGTGGGGGGGTGAGAGGATTCACCAGAGAGAGCGGGGAGCAGAACAGGCAGATAACAGAAGTACACTGCTGAGGGGAGCAGCGGGCACAGCAGGAGAGGTCCGCCGCGCCATGTGGGTCCCCGGCCCCCACCACACTGCCACCCCCCCCCACCCCCCGCTGGCAACAGGGATCGAACTGCAGTGGCTGTGGTTTGCTTCATAGTGCGCTGCTTAACCCACTGTGCCACCAGGGAGGCCCTGCTCTGTTTTTCTTAACATGTTAGTTTATACACGGATGGCAATAATTTTTGTGGGAATTATTGTGAGTGCTTTTTATAAATCTGGAATAAAGGATGGCAGGAACAATGCAAAATTTTTGAGAATGAAGGTCTTTAAGTGTCTTTTAAGACATGTATTAGGTTGAACTCCAACGGAAATATCAAACTGTATCTATAATAATTTCCTACACGTCTCAACAGTCCCCAGAACTAAGGAAGAGATATAAAATCTTATCCACTAGTAGGTTTGGGATGTGAGCCAAGGTCTTTGCAAAGGCCAAGATTGATATTTAAGTTCAAGGAAATGCATCAGGAAGATGAATATTCTTCCTAATGGAAAGCAAGAAAGGGCAACATGGAAACAACATGGTATGAACGTATTAATGACCCTTCTCTGTACATCAAGTACATAAGCTCGATGTCCTCACCTGGAAGGACTGGTCACTCACTCCCTGAAGCTGGGACACCGAGTTAAGGAGATGGAGACTCTGCTGATAAGACCGATCTGCTTCAATGTCAGCTTGAGTGGTCTCCCTGGACAACTGCTGGGCCAGGGACTTGGTTTTCTCCAATCTGTGGAGGAGCCAGGGGCAAGGGGTTAGGGCTTTGAGGATTCATTCCTTTTATAAAATCAAATATCCATCCTGTTGTTCCAAATCATCGGAAGGAACAAAAGGAGGCTCGTGTCAGATACAACCCTCTCCACAATCTAAACGTAAACCTTAAAGTTTATACGGATGGGGTCAGCAAAAAAATCAACCCAAGTTTCCCAATTCTCTGTAATATAAATATATTATTTTTATACCCTCCATCTCATCAGATGAGATTACTCAGGTCCTTCAACCACCACAGGGGGTGACTGTATTTCCGAGTATTGCAATCTCTCAGTCAAAACATAAACTTTACATAGATGAATCAACTTATTAACCACCCTTCTCTTCTTCCAGCCTGGAGGTTACCACACACTCAATCTCTTGTCCCTCTGAGTATTAATTTATTCTTAAAAACATGACTCCCCTCAAACTCAGCTTGTGTTAGACACAGAGAGTCAGTCTGTGGAGTTTATTGGTCCAGTGAGGACACGTTGGAACATACTTTCCCATAAGTCCTTGCACTACGGAGCCCTCCAGGACGCCGCTTCCGCCTCCCTCACTCAGAGCCTTGCGTGCCAGTGCCAGTGCCTGGTTGGAGTAGTCCTCCGCTTCCCTTGCCAGCTGCTCCACGTTACTGGCCGACTCAACATGGCTGAAATGATTTTAAAAAAAGAATTTGAGTTTTCACAGCAAAGGACTTCCTTTATTTTAAATGAAGGGAGAAGAGTAAAGGAACTGGCGTAGTTTACAAAGCTAAACAGAAGTGACCCAGACTGATGGAATCAGAGGCACTATCCAGAGCCGGTGTTTTGAATAAGGAGCTCAGGTCACAGAATTATTGGTCATTTGGGAGGCATGTGAGGCCATGATTCCAGGATTGGGGGTGCAGATGGGTGGGAGCAATCACTGGGTGATAAAATATATCTGTAGACTCTTTTCTCAGGTTTTATTTCATCCAGGGTCCTCCACACTCAGTTTTGCTGCAACTCTAAACTGGGCCCACCACTAGACAAAGCTGTCAATCCAAGGCCCCTAGATGCTTTTGGTTTCCCGGTTCTAGAAACTGAGGGAAAGCTTGAGACAGTTCATACTAGAAAAACACAAGCCAGCCCCCTTCTGCAGCCTGAATGCCATCTGGGATTAACAGAGCCGCTCTCCTCCTGGGCACGCTGGCCCCAGCAAACCTGTACAGCGTGGAAGGACTTATAGGCGAGCTCAGGGAGCTGCCTGTTACTGGGGCCTGCAGAGCTGGTTTTCAGGAGGGAGTCTCCCCCATCTGCAGACTTGGCCCCACAGGTTAGCAAAAACTTGTTGCTGCTTGTTTCCAGGCTTGATGTGGGAGCCTGGGAGTCCCTCAAAGCTGCAGAGCCTTGTATTCCAAGGACTGATTGATTTCATGGGGCCGAAGGAATCATATCTGACATACATGAAAGCCATAATATGAGTCATAGAGAAATCTGGGGGAAAAAACCCTCACCCTCGCCCCAACTCCTACCAAATGGTGGTGCCTAGTAGCCACCTACACCTACTTAAAGCCAGTGCTGCAGTGATTAAAAAATGGCTCCAAGGCAAAATGGCTCCAGCTGCAAAGGTGCCTGGAGGTAATGAGTAGGGTGCGTGGGACCCGAATGCCCTGCCTTCTGGTTGACGACCAGCCTGGCAGTGCAAAGCAGAGGTGCCCTCTAATGCTGCTCACCTGTCTGCCAGTCTTGTGGCTTCCTGAGCCAGACTGTTAAAGCCATTTGGCCCCACATAGTGCTCTGAGGGAGGAATGTTCTGCAGAAAAAGGAGAACTGGTTAAAGCTTCACGCTGACAGGTGTCCTGTCAGAATCCCTTGTAATTAGCCACACAACATTCCACACCCCAAGACTGACATCCCTAGTCACTGAGGTCATGCCATTAAAAAGTGAATAGACAAGGAGAAAGTAGCAGTGGAAGTTCAAAAAACAGCCTGTGTATAGATACAAATGCATTAAAAAATATATACATGTCCATATTTTCATATGTATTAAAGTCCAATAGAACGCCTACCAAGTGTTAATGGCAGATATTCCTTAATCATGGGATCAGAGGGGATTGATATTTCTTTTCTAAGATTTCTGCAAGAATTATTTTTTATAATAAGGGAAAAAAATCAACACACACTTTTTAAATCCTTCATTTCCTCAGCATAATGTCTTATGCTTTCAATTTCCTTTATTCATCTCCCACCCACCATTATCATTTTTATTCAGAAATAGAGGGCTCATCAGCTCCTTCTCCTACAACATGACAAGCTACATCATTAAAATGACATTAGCAACAATTTTCCCCCTATTTTTAGGAGCATGTCTTCATTGGACTCCTTTCCTTCTTCCCTCCCTCCCTACATTTGTTCATTCATTTCTTCGTTTATCTACCTGTTCACTTACTCAGGCAGCTAGCACACTGCACTGCAGGCTGAGGATACAAATATGAACAGGACTAGTCCTGCCCTCTGGGAGCTAGCAAACTAGGAGAAGAGAGAGGCCCAACATGAGGATGTGGTTAGAAAACAATAAACCAGGGAGAGGAACATAAAATGGAAATTGCTGGAAGCCAAAGAACAGAAGAATCGGTATGACTGCAGCAAGGAAGAGATGTCCATTCTGCCTGAGAGATGGAAAGTGAGCCGGTGATATTTATAGCTAGGGCTCCCCACACAACAGAGATTCTTGGTACCCTGACCTGGCAACACCTACAGTGTTTTGCAGAGAAGCTTCGCTTTCTTCCAGGCTCAGGCGCATCTGAGTGATGAGCCTGCGAGTGTCCTGAACTCGGTTCTGATACTGATTGCCCAGGGCCTGAACTCTTTCCGCAGTCATCTTGAGGTTGTCCAGGCGGTTCCGGTAGCTGTTCTCTTGGCTCCTTACTTTGGCCAACTGGAGATTGAGAGCTCTGACAGCGCCTTTACGCCAACAAGGAAAGGGAGCATGAGCACTTCTGGGGTCAGCACAGAGTAATCAAACACAGTGGAGGGTTTGAAAGGTGTCTTTGGTTTATGGCCAATGATAAACCCTGTATATGCATGCATGTGAGCACTCTTATCTCCATCGTTCATGTCCCAGGGGAATGTCACATTTGGTCTTTCCATCTCTGCAAGGGCTCGGCAGAGAAATCTGCTGAAGTGACACTTGCAGAAGAGGCTGTGACCTCGTGTGACAGTGCTTTCTAGGACTCTGAACTCTCTTCTCACTGATGGAAATTGGCCTTCATCACCTTCTGAAATCTGGGCTTCTAGAAGAATGTCCCGAAGGGCCTGCTCAGCCTGCTGCATCCTGCCTTCCAGCTCAGTGTTGGGCACTGATCCACCACCACCCTGAGCATTCGAAACCAGGGTCTCTAGGCTCTGAAGCTGCTGCTTAAATTGATCCATCTGAAACCACACAGGAAAGAGGATCAGAACAGAACAGAGGTGACCACTGCCAAATACCAAGTACCCAGGGCATAATAGCTAACAGTCCAGAGCAGCTCAACATGTCACAGTAGTGTAAAATTTAGACTCTTGAGCCTGGAGAATTTGAGTTTGAATCCTGGCCCCACTACTCACCTACTCTGTGACCTTGGGCAAGTCACTTGCTTGATCTATAAGATGGGGATAATCATAATATCTCATAGTTGTTACATGGACTAAGAGAGTTAATATTTGTGTAATTCTTACAACAGAACCTGGAACAAAGAAAGTGCTACAGAGTTTACTTAAGTAGGTAAGCTGAAAAAACAAAATGACAGATGCTTTTACTGATATCTGAAATATAAAGAAACGGTACAAAGGAAGAGACAAACCAATCTCTCAAAATCTGACTGTAGAATTAAGGCTACTAGAGGGAGATAGTGGGAGGAGGGGAGTCAGGTGGGGTGGGAGCCCAGTGGACTATGGGGGGACACTTGGGATGCCTTGGTGGTGGGTGTGGTGTGCTGATATATACCTGAGGAGGTGTGAACATGTACCTCTAAATCATATACAGAGTTGGAAACCAATGTAACCGTAATTCTTAAAAAAATAAAATTTAAAACACAGAAAAATGTTCTACATTTGGGGTTCTGTCCAGGCCTTTTTCTCCCCTGCTCCTCACCCCAGCAAAATAATAATAATAATTAACAGCAGCATCACTTTCATTCCTGTCTGGAACATGAACTAGACACTTCTGGAATCCTTCTGTTTAGACTATCTTGATGCTTTCTGACTTCTATCTTTAATATGTTTATATCTCCCTTCATTTGTTTCGTAAGGACATGTCTTAGGGGGAAGTTCAGCTAGAAAGTGGTATACAGCTAGAGTAATATAGTGGGAAGTGCCGAGCCCAGAGACAGGGGAGGTGGGTGGGGTTCTCAGTTCTCCTGGTCATGTGACTGAAAAGTTGCAAAGTTCTCAAAACTTTGCTCAGTGAAAACTGAGGTCTGAATTCTTTCCCTCCCACCTAAGTTATCATGCCTACCAAACAAGACAGTAGCTGCAAAAGAGGTGTTGAAAATAGTACCATTAAGAGCAGAGACCTGATGTATTAGTCAATTTTTGTTTAATACAGAAATTTTAAAAGAAAGAAATAGTAACCGTCATCCCATCCCCATCCCCAGGAGACTAGGAGGGTCCCACATCTGTGACAGAAGCACCTGATGGGGATGAGAGGGCTAGGGAACCACGGATACACACCTGAGTTTTCACTTGGTCATAGCAAGCAGGACAGCTGGTTAACGCTGCATGCTCGCAGTGGAGACCGCCATAGCCTGGCTTGCAAACACAGCTGCCATCACTTCGACACTCCGCAGGGTCCGCGCCCACTGGGTTGCAGTTACAAGCTAGAGACAAAGGACAGACCAACAGGAAGCATTCATGTCAAGCTAATTCCTGAAACTGGAGGAACAGTAGAGCTAAAAGGAAGAAGAGCCAATCACCAAATGGCAAAGACTCATATTGTGTTAGATTCATCCATTGACTATGCCTACAGACACATCGCTAATTCAGACAGGCCTTACAGAAGTTCACTTGGTATGTGTGGATAAAGAGATATTACAACTGTCCATCCTTTCTGGTGGTGCTTATGCACCTGTTAAAAATCTAAGGCTGTTGGATATTCTGCAGGCACTCAGGCTTGCTCACAAGAGGAGTAACAGTCCTTCTGGTCTTATTATGTGATAGATATAGACATATCCCTTATCTTATAAATGAGGACCATGAGCTCAGAGAAGGTGAGTGACTTGTCCAAAGTCACACAGCAGGGAAATGGCAAACTAGAATGAGGACTTGCAAAGAATCAAAGCTTTTTCCTTCGCTCTCTTGCCTTTGGTGTATTGTTTCTACAGTCCAACGATGGAGCACCGACTATATGCCATGCTCTGTCCTAAAAGCTGAGGGTGAAACAGTGGGTAAGACACTACTCCAATGGTGTTAGAGTGATTCTTTGGGCGCTCTATCTTTGGGGCAATCCATTACCATCACATAGTAATGTGATCACATATCTAAGTGCACTGGCATTGTGTGCTTATATATTTGTGTGTTTTACTTACTAGCATATGAGTTCTTGGGGAGCTGAGACTGATTTATTATCATTATAACCTCTGCATCTTGCTCCACATCTGGTCCATGATAGGTGCTTAACAACAGATAGTTGAATGAACAAATGTATGTTCAAAAGTCAGGGGCCTCCCTGGTGACACAAGGGGTTAAGGCACAGCGCTATGAAGCTATTGGCAGCCACTATGGCACAGTCTGATCCAAGGCCAGGAGCTGACCCACATGGCGCAGCAGACCTCCCCTGTCTCACCTGCTGCTCCTCTCAGCAGGGTATTTCAGTCTAGCTGCCTGTTCTGTGCCCCACTCTGTTTCTGGTGAATCCTCTCACTTCCCCACACCTCTGACCTATACCCCAGTTCTTGTATGCATAAATAATATTAAAAAATAAAAGATTCCCAGACTAGTAAAAAACAGTCAGTAAAATCTCTATTAACAGCAACCTGATAGCTAGAATTAAATATTTTACAATATATTTTTGCACCACCTTGAGTTAAATACTATTCATCTATATGAGGAAACTGAGCTCAGAGATTAATTGGCACAACCCATGTCAGACAATAGGTATGTTAAAAAAGCTGGACTTGGACTCAGGACTGCTGACAGTGCGCGGGTGCCACCTAGTAACTTGAACCTGGTTAACTCACACATCACAGCTAACCTACATTTGGGGTTCAGGCAGATGGGATTTGGGCCCCAGGGAAGAAGCCCTACTTGTACAGGGAGCCTCAGCTATTTCTAAGGGTGGAGACTCTGGTGAGGCCCAGGAGGTGCGGCTCCCTGAGACCTGGGGTACCTGGGGTACCACTATCCTGCTCATCTCTGTCCTCAGAAACACTCCAGCCTCAGAATAAACAAGCTCCTGATTTGTATGCACCAGGACTGGCCTGAGGCCTTAGGGGCAGAGTCTAGGGGCAGACTAGCACCCAGGCCTGAAGCCGCCTCTAGAGTGTAATGTGCAGGGGTTTGAAAGACGTGCTTGGACGGGCTGGGCAAGGAGACGCAGCTGCACACTCATGCTTTGGGCTGAAGCAGCCCTTAGGAAGAGCTGCTCCCTTGAAGCTCCTTGTCCTGGGCACAAGTTTTGATTGCGACCTTCTATACATCAACTACGCTGACTTCCTGAGAGGGGCTCTTCACAGCCCCACCCTCCCACTTCAGTTCATCCAGTCTTGGTCTCCAGGGACTTAACACTCCCCAGAAGTGAGCTGGGGAGCCACTTACTGGCAGCAGGCAGGGCATAGGATTTGGCCCCACTTTATTGCCTCCTCCACTTCAGCATGTAAACCTGGCCTCTTCACTCCTCCCCCAGCATTAATGCTTTTGACACCCTCCAGGGCTGTCTCCCAGAGCCTGGCTCCAGCAGCACCTCCCACTGACAGGTGAAAGGCCCAGGCTATTCACTGGCCAATTGGTCAGAGAAACCAAAGTCGCATCGTACTATAAACTGCTGTCAGCCTTGGTGATTTGTTTACTCTCCCCTGTGTGCACACTAGAACATTTGCACACACACACACAGGTCCACAACCTGTCTAGGGCACAGTCCTACCTCGACACTTGTCTGCTGGGTTGGGCGCCAAGGGATCCCCAAAGTAGCCTGCTTTGCACTGGTCACAGTGGATGCCCGCCGTGTTGTGGATGCACTTCAGACACCTGCCCGTCAGGCGGTCACAGTTCCCGGAGACACTGGGGTCCACGTTGTTGTTGCATTGACAGGGCTGACAAGACCTCACTGGGCCCTGCTCCCCGAAGGGGTCCCCAAAGTAGCCATCAGCACAGAGCTCACAGCGGGCACCTGTGGATAAAGACCAGACCCAGTGACCATCCACTGGCAGCGAGACCAGCTGCAGAGGCAGCGAGACTAGCTCTAGACGTCCCAGCCCCAAGAAATCGCCTGCAGAGGAAGGGACTGGCGCTCGGGCTCCTCGGTGGTCACGGCCTTATGAGGTGACAGCGCCATGGAGGAGCCTCCTCCGGCTTGACGAGCAGGCTGGGAACGTCCACAGCGGTGGCAAGAGTTTCCACCAAGGCTGCTGCGGGAGAGTCACCTCTTCCGTCACACCAAACCGCGGAGAGAGATGGCTTTATAAGGTAACTGCGGTTTTCTACTTTATCGTGGCTCCTTCTTGAAATTTAGTTAAGCCATGTTTTTGCCTATTCCATTCTCTAATTCCCACCCTTCTAAAATAGCATTAGATGTTTCCTTTCATAACCGTCCTCTCTGTTCTTCTTCAACCCACTTGCTCTCTCAGGCATCAGGAAATTCTTATCTTTATAATTCCAGAAAGTTCCTGGAACAGAGAGAGGCTGTGGCCAGAGCTGCAAGACTCCAGGACAGGACAGCGCTGAGGCCTTACCAGTAACCCCAGGGGGACAGTTGTTGCACACCACCTCCTCCGTCTCCGGCATCACAGAGCAGCTGAATCCATTGCGACAGGGGCAGGGCTTGCAGCTGCGGGGGTCGTGGGGGTCGTTGTAGAAACCGATGGGGCAATCGGCACACTCGATGTCAGGATTCTCATCCCCTGAATAGCAGTCGCCTGGGACGCCGAGGAAGTGTGGAAGGGCAGAGAAGTGGGCAGGGTGAAACAACACACTTCCTTTAACATGGATGGTGAAGTCTACCAGTCATATTAAGTCTTCCCAGTTTTACCTGTCTTTCTGTGTATGTGTGTGTGTTTAGTTTTATGCAATTTTATTAATATCCTATTGTAGTTCTATAAGATGTTACCACTGGGGAAGCGGGGGAAATGGTACAGGGAATCTGTGTTATTTTTTAAAATTACATATAAGTCTACAATGATCTCAAAGTCTAAAAAAACCCACCCACACACATATTAAAAAAACAGCAACCAAAACCATGGATGGTGAGTGCTTGGTGACAAGAAGCCTTCCCATCCCTCAAGCCCTCCATGGCATCTAAGCACTGGCATTCACTTGGCCCAGGCCCTCCCTTACACAGGCCAGGACCCTGACACCCTCACTCCCCACCAAGTCTACACCACACTGCCTTTAGGATCCATGACCTAACACTGCTTCTGCCTCCCCCCCACCACACACACACACCTTGGGGTCCCCAAGGCCTGATACCATTTGTCAGCACATTCATTCAGGCTCTGAAGTTGCCTTTGATCTCCCCCTTCAATTCTTGCAACAGGACACCAGCTCCCCACCCAGCACTGAACCGTGACAGCCATTTCCTGTAACCCAGCCCCTTTCTCACAGCCTGCTGCATTTCCACAATGAAAGGGCTTGAGTGTCCTAAAGCACCAGGTCCCTCTTCCCCGACTCCAGCCTACATCCCTTAATCCTTTCCATCTCCAAAATGAGTTCAGGCAGTCTTTTTACACAGCTCGAGCTCTTAGGTGGGAGACCCCGGGCACCTGGCTGCACCCTGCTCCCCCTTCACAGGGTCCAGGTGTTGTTTCACTCACCTGTGTCTGGATCGCAGGCCCCTCCCCCTTGGCAGTTACATGGAACACAGGTGCCAAATGGTCCCAGCCTGGCTGAATCTCTTTTGTAGCCAGAAGCGCAGTCCTGGCAGAACTGCCCCTTGTACCCAACGGGACACACACATTGTTCAACCCAGGGTGCGGGGGCTCCGGAGACAGGGCGGGCTGAAACCAGAGTCACGTTGTCAAGGTACCCAGTACCTGCAACAGAAAGAACAAGTTAGAGGGGGTGGTCAGGTCAAAAGCTCCAAAGTCAGGCCTCTCTTTGGATTGTATTTCTGTCTCTGTCAAAGGCAGGTGGTGCTCAACTCGCTGTGCCAAGTCCAGTGGAGTGCCCTCTCTTGTGCCTAAGCCTATAGCTCTGGGGGCAAATACTTGCTCCGTCTCCTAACTGTGTGGGGCAGGTCACATCGCCCTCCATGACTGCAGATGTCAGTGCTGTCTACCCCCTGTACTTCTGCAAACCACACGGGACAATGCATACATGGTAACGTGCTGGCACACAGCAAAGGCTCAGGACATTGTTAATAAGCACCTTTCCTAGTTCCTGCTTTTTTTTTTTTCTGTATCGATGCCATGGAAATGTGGCAAGCCATGCTGTCTGCCATGCTGTGTGTTTACATAGGTGCTTACAAGCTTAAGGAACTCTCAGGGAATTCCTGGTAAATAATAGGAGAACCCCACCAGTCAATAAGAGGAGCTCACAGAATTTATAGAACAGAAGGAATGTGCAGACTACTCAGTGATGTCTGCATGTGGCAGCACGGAGAAGAACCCAAGAAGCAAAGTTACAGGGGACAAACAGGACTTTTACAGATGCCACTCCTGGTTATTAGAGCTCATCCCTTTCAATGAATCAGCTCCAATCTAAATGAGGAGATTCTTTTAACAAGACAGTACCATTCAGTTTTTATTGGTGCTGAACTCTTTAGAGAAGCATTCCTTTTACCGTTGTTGTTATTATTATTATTATAAATTCTCCTTCCTAATCCTTGTTTTGTTTTTAAATTTTATTGCAGTACCACTGGTTTACACCACTGTTTGTATCTTGGAAGTATGGGACCCCCTCTTCAGGTGCTGTGACCATAGTGCACCCACCACCATAATCCGCTACGCTCCCTCCCCACTTTGTTCTCAACACCCCCCCTCCCAATTTCTCGGTTCTACAGTCAGCTTTCAAGGGTTAGTTTTTTTTTTACTTTTAAAGATTTATTTATTTTTGCATACAAGAACTGGGTGTAGGTCAGAAATGTAGGGTGGGGGGATAAGAGGATTCACTAAAGACAGAGTGGGGAGCACAGCAGGTGGATCTACTGAAATACACAGCTGAGGGGAGCAGCGGGTGACACAGGAGAGGTCTGCTGTGCCATGTGATTAGCTCCCTGACCTGCCAGGGAACGAACTCATGCTGCAGTGGCTGGTGATAGCTAAATAGTGCTGTGTCTTTAACCCCTGTGACACCAGGGAGGCCCTCAAATGTTAGTTTTTAAGTTTGGCTTTATCTGATCCTTTGTTTGGTCTCTCCATAGTCTACATATAAGGACATCATCAGGTATTTGTCTTTCTCCTTCTGAGTTATTTCACTTAGCATAATCCCTTCCAGCTCCATCCAATCTGCTACAAATGATAAGAGTTTCTTTTTGATCACTCAGTAGTATTCCATTGTGTATCTGTACCACACCTCCCTGATCCACTCATCTGTTCTAGGCATGGAGGTGAAACATTTCTTTTTAACAACTTCTAGAATGCTAAATGTAGACTCAATAAGAGACTCTACATCAAAAACAGGAAGAACTGTATCTACTTGTTTGGAGACTGTTACCACCTAAGAGAACTAATGAAATGAAAGCCAGCCCCAAGGAGAGATTCACTCCTCTCCATCACTCACTGTATTCTCCGTAAGTAGCTCGGATCCACAGGGCTGTGAGGTTCCGCAGTAACCTCCGAAACTCAAAATAACTCAGCTGTGGGCTCCAGTTACTGCTTGGTTGTTCATTTAATCTGTGCAATTAAAAAGCAACAGTTTTAAAAATCTACAGCTTATCAAATACATGATATAAATTATGACCAAAGACTGCCTCATGGCAATCCTACTGAGAGAGAGACAAAGGACCCGCAGCCACATCCGTCTAGGCACAAACTTGGGGCCTTCTCTCTCTGTGGGGTGTGCAAGCGTCACAGGGCGTGATGGAGGCACAGTGTGAGAGCAGCAGCTGCACCAGGCTGGTCACCAGAGACCACTCCCTCTTCCGGCCATGGAAAAGCTAATGTCACAAACATCTCTAAGTAAGAGGCTCTGACCCTCAAGTGCTACCCTTCATTTTGGGTTGGGTTGTTTAAATGATTTGCTCTCTGAGTGCATTTTACTCTTTCCAAAGCTCAGTGTCTATCGTCTACATTGTCTTCATCTACTTCTTCCTTTGTCATTTCTGCCTCTTGTCACCAGCCTATGCTATTCTTTTTAATTGTGCTTTCTTTTTCACTGGAATCTTCCCTGGAGCAACCTCACCTCTTTGACTTCATTCACTGATGTGTTAGCCAGCGGCTTATGGTGCCCTTGGTTGGGGCCAGCACTAACTGGCTGGAGGATACAAAGACAACGAAGGTGATCAGCCTGCAGCCAGGAGAAGGGTGGTGGCATTACCAGGACTCAGTGCCTCGAGCACGATGGCAAATGTTGAGCCTGCTGCCGCAGCAGCCCCCATGGATCTTTCCCTAATGCAAAGGAAGACTTGGTACACTCAATCTCAGAAGTCCATTCACCAACCTGAGAGGTGGGGAGACACACGCCAGGTAGGAGAGCGGGGTGTGTGTGTCCTGAGAATGAGGTGCCTGCAGGGCTTTCAGCACACACTGTGGGTGCTGTGGGTCTCCCAGTCTCCATGCCCACCACCCCCGTGCTTGGCGAGGCCACAGCCACCTCGCTTCACCCGCGGTGAATATGTTCTGATGGTCTAGTCGAGGATGCGAACTACGCTGCACACGTAGTCACACCCAGCCTGCACAGCTGATCAGGCCACTTCTCCACTTCCACCTCCCAAGGGCCTTCCACCATCCTGCAGGCACAGTGAAGAACTCATCCCCTGGACGTGACAGACGAGGTCCACCAAGAGGGCCCTTTCCAGCACTTTCACCCTTACTGGCCTATTTATCCGGTAAGCTCCCCAGTCGACTGGAATGGTGTTATGGCTGGAACCAAAAAAATATGTTCCAGTCATAACACCACTTGCCAGTTCCCGTGACGTTATGCCTCCTTTCCCTGACTGCTCATATCTTCATGTGTGCAGGCTGTCCTCGGATTTTCTCACTGGGAAAGTCCTGTGCTGCTTTCTGTCCTCAGCCCGCATGCTGCCTCCTCCAGGAAGCTTCCCCTGACTCCTCTGGCAGATTCAGGCAAGCCCCCATGAACATGCACCCCTGCTGAAGCAATTATTGTTCAGAACAATACTGCACTGTGCTTTTCACATGTTTTTTATACCAGGTTACCTTCCGAGCCTGACATGGATTACAAAGCACACAGGAGGCTCAGTTCTTGCCCCTGAACACTCTCGTGGCTACCGTTCCAAATTCCCATTGAACAGGGCAACTGCAGCCTCCCTAGACAACACACAACCACCCATGACCTTGCTCCACCTCTCTCTGCCACCACGTTCCACCAGAATCACTCCCCAGGAGCAGCCTCCCCAACCGCGTGCTCCGCTCATGCTCACCTACTTAGAATTTCCTAAATGCACAAAACTTCCTCGAGCATGATAGTGCCTCGTATTGTTAACCTCTCTCCTCTTTTCTTTCCTTGGAGAGCTGCTCTTGTCCTGGGACATTTCCCCGATCACTGCACTGTGAGTTAAGTGCCTCTGTGTGTGCACAGTGTGAGTCTCCCACTAGCAGCACTGTGGACCTGTTTATTTTCCCTCCTGTTAGCCTGTCAGGACTTGGGATGTCATGTTAGCCTGTCATGTCCCGTCTCAGCACACACCCTGTGATGGGTACGTAAGCCGTGCTCAGGACGGCATGTGCATGAATGAGAACCGAGTGAATGAACAAAAGAACTGGACTACAGTAATAGTTTGCTTTACTTGGCCCATGCGCAGTCAGTCTCTCTTTTTACCTGAACGTGTAAGTCCTGCTGACCCCACAAGGTAGCGTCTTGCCCAGCGGCATCAGGGGAGCTGCAATCCGCAGACCAGCACCTTCCAAGATCACATCGTGGGAAGAGGGGTGTCTGCCTCCTCTGTCCACACGGTAGTCAAACGACAGACTTTGCCCGTAGCTCACCTGTTGATTCCCAAGAAATTTGGCTGTGAAATAAAATTGGACAAGGTTGGATCAGTTGTAAATCTGCAGTAGCAAACAAGTGAGCAAATTTGAATTCATATTGGCAGTTTCTGTTTCTCCATTGCCCGGTCACCACCCTGCCCTAAACCAGCCTGCCAGGAGAGCCCTTTGTCTGGGAGTCATGACCTTGGATGTGGCTATGTTGCTATCGACTATGAAAGAGGGTCAGTTGCTAAGATGCTGGTTCGGCCTCATTATTAGACAATTCCACTTACTAGGTGATTCACAACCTGGCCCTATCATAACATGGCCTTAGACAGCCATGGAAAATAGTGTCCTGGGTTACATACACTGTGTAGCATTTACATAGTGCTTTCATAATCATCATCACATTGGATGGCAGTCATTCTTGGAGATAAGCATTATTATTCCCATGTAATAGCTAAGTTCAGAAAGGTTAAAAGAAGGAGTCAGAAATTAACTAAGGATGTGAACTAGGACTAGAATTCTAGACAGAGCTTTTCCATCCAGCTTTTCTATATGGACATATATATGCATATACACTTGACATGCTATGTAGCCTGTACAATTCTATGTAGGTGTGTATATATTTATCTCCTACCATAAGGCATACATTTGTCACATATACACACATATATAATTTTTATAACTGTATATACTTTCAAAGTATATATATATACATACAAGTCTACATATACATATATTTAACTTACAAATGTTCAAAGCTTTAAGAAATACCTTCCTTGTATTTTTCCATCTGCCGCTTAGCAGACACAGATTTGACCATAGGCTTTTGGCAAGGAAACTTCCATTCTGATTAATGTAGGAACCTCCAGCCGAGGTTTGGGCTCTTGGATGTCCAGTTCTACTCTGTTGTCCATGTTTTGGTGACTTGATCAATCAGGACTTAGCCCCACTGCCTCCTGGGGCTAAGGGTATGGTTTCCTTCTCCAGACGCTAAGGGTATGGTTTCCACGTGTTCCTACTCCATCTTGCTATCTAACTTCTTAGTCTGAAATCTTGCTTTTTTATGGGAACAAAACCACACGTACCAGGAGCCACAAAGTAGACAGGGTCGGATCGCCGGGCTGAGCTAAACACATCACGATGACGGTGTGACCACTGGAGCTTTGCAGGGGACCCGTTCCTCTGGACAGCTTTCCAACCATCCACATCTGGAGCAGAAATGAAAACACTCTGCATTTCAACAAACTGTTGCGCAAAACAAGGCAAAACATGTTTGTAGTGAGTAGCAAGTGGGGTTTTCTCAAATATTTCCACATTCAAATACAGTCTTCAAAGGCCCAAAGTACCTCTCCACTTGGACTTCATCCACTCCCATTCACACCTACCTTGAGTTTGACTTTTAGAATGAAAGGACACGTTTCATCTGTCTGTAAATTGTATCTGATTGACTAAGGTCAATAAATATTTCCTTGAATAAATCAGAGTTCAACCTTAGGAAATCATATCAGTCTTCCGTATTTTTATCATGTTTGTGGCTCAGTAACTAACTTCACATAAATTAATGCGTTTAAAACACTAAACAACTTGTGAGTGTGAATCCCAAGAAGATGCTCTTGAATGCGCCAGTCCACATGAACTGTTCCTTTTGTGGTTTTGAAATCGATGTGGATGAGAAATGCAAGGAGATCTTTTTACTTTCCATTTTAAAGTTATTTGTAAGTTTGGTCTGAGTACACAGTTCAGCTCTGACTTTGTCAAGATACTAGGGTCTGCTCTAGTGTCATGAAAAAAAAAAATACTGCATGCTAAAAGCTAGAAGGGGTTGCTAAAGGTGTCTGAGGAGCCCACTGGCTGGTTAGATGGCCGTTGGCACACGCGCTACAAGGTTAGCAACAAAATCCTAGTAGAACGAGAACGTTTTACCTTGATGGAAGGTAGAGATGATTCTGTGCACACTGTAGTCCCCGGAGCTCTGGCAGCTGGCTGAATGCCCATAACAAAAACACTGGGTACAGCCCTCAGGGTTTCCCTGATCCAGATGATAGTAACCTGGTCGACACCTGCAGTGGTATTTTAGAAATAAAGATGATATTACACATGACTTTTTATTCCATATAGAGAATATGATGACTGATCTTTTTTGCTTTATCTCCTACCCAGCCCTATTCATACCTGGAAATTGGAGGTACCCAGTTACGCCTCCCATCCCTTCCCCCAGCGCATGACAGACAATGACAGCTCCATTGACAGCGCATGAGGAACAGCCCCGTTCTCTCCCTCTGGTAAAGCAGAATCACATTTCACTTGGTGGTCTGGAAAGCTGGTGGTTTTCCCCGCTGTGGTGAGACAGTGAGTGGAGGTCATGTGGGCAGAGCTGACCTGTCCTGGAGCTAGTGTTTAACCGGAGCAAAAGAGTTGCAGTGGGACGAACACTAAAGGTTGCCCCCAACTACACCCCCTTCACAGGACGCTAGGTATTGGCTGCCACTTCTGGCCCTCATACCTGGGCTCTGGCCCACAGGGGAAGGGGTATGTGAGGCTATCACAGGGGGTGCCGAGGGCTTCCTATGAAAGCAGAGTGCAGACTGGTCTCGCACTTCTGTTCCCAGTTCAGGCCCTCCAGTGGCTTCTCTGAGGACCACAGCTGCCAGGCAAGTCCTAGAGCTTGTGCCACAGAGGACAAGGCAGAAGAAGCTGGGAAAGACATATTTCTTTCACTCTTCAACTTAACCACCTCCTTCTACATGACATACAGATAGCTTCCATGGCCATTTATTTAGTGCTTATGATACACCAGACACCTGGTAAAGGCTCTCTCATTTATCCTCACTACAACCCTATGAGAATAGGAATGATGACTTCCAATTTTCCTAGGTGAAGACACCAAGGCCAGAGAAATTAAGAAACTTGTTTAAAGGACATACAGCTGGTAAGTGACTGAGACAAAGTCAAACACATCTAGGTCGGGTGGTCTCAGTCACAGGACCATGTCAGGGTATGTTCCTTGTGCAAAAATCACAGGAAAACGGGTCAGCTGCCAACAGTAATGCATCAGAAAACAGCTGTGAATAATTAAGCATTGTTTTTCCTTTTGAGAGCAAGGGTTAAAAACACCCTTTAGTCTCTATAGAGAAGCCTATAAATTAAAAGAGATTAAAAAGCAAGAAAGGGAGGGGGGAGGGGAGGAGGACACAGATAGGATAAGGAGGAGGGAAGGGGAAAGAAGGGGTTGGAGGGCAGGTGAAGGGAGGGATTAGGTTAAACTAAAGGATAGTAGTGTTTACAACTACACTTGGGTAGTAAATTATCAAGCAAAGCAAGGAAGCTATTTCCATGGAAGTCAGAAGACTACTCACTTCTAGGGAGGAGGGAAGGACATTTTTAGCAAGACTCAGTTTCATATAATCAGTGGTAACATTTGTTTTATTCAGCCTTCTAAGTGGCTGTTATGTTTTGAAACTAAAAACATTTTTAAAAAGTGACTCTTCTTTTAACCCTTAAGCTCTGTTCCCCAGCAGAGTGCCCTGGAAACACAGCCGGGACTAAGTCTGGCCTTTCTCTGCCCAGGTCTGAGTGACTGGCAGGGTGCCAAAGAGGTGCTGTCTTAGTGGAGCAAGTGGGGAGGAAGACGTGACCTCTGGATCCACTTCACAGCTTTCTGCCCACAACAGTCTCAGAGAGGAAGAACTTTAGGTCTGAGCACAATTTGTACTGAAGACCAAACCCTAGAAATCTGACTGCAGAATGGCGGCTACCAGAGGGGGAGGGTGGTCAGTGGACTATGGCTTGGGGCCCACAGGCTCCTGAATCTCTTCCTGGGTCACACGTGTGCATGTAACCACCACCTATCTCTTCTTGGTTCATTTTCTGCGCACGATGGTTAATTATGGTCATGTGCTACAATCTTCCTGCTTACTAGAATTTTCCCTGACACATTCAATTAGGATGGGCTTTTCCTGGGATCAGGCTGGGTCGTGTGACCTCACTCCTGCACACCACCTAGTATGGACTCCCAGACATATGGTGAGCGGACTCACTGGGGCCCTGAATCTCCGCCTTAGTGTGAACCAAGAGTAGGGGCCTGCAGAGATCAGTAAAATCAGGAGCCCCAGTTGTATCAAAGTAAGGAACAAAAAAAGCCTGATTTTGAGGAGGGGGGGCACAAAGAAGGTCATCAGCATTTGTAGGTGTCTTTTCAGTCACTGCACTGAGGATCAGTTCTCAGACTAGTGCCCCAGGGTCCCCTGCGGTGTGCACAGAGGCACTGTATGCACAGACCTGTCACAGCGCTCTCCGGTGACCGCAGCCTTGCAGACACAGCGGCCTGAGTCACAGGGCCTTGCAATGCCAGCTGGGTCGCAGTCACATCTGGGGTCTCTGGGAAAAAAGAGCAAGAAAATTAGGGATGCGTTTCCAAGTGTTCTGTAACTCTACGGGGAAACATCAAACGCTCATCAGCAAATGTCACCACCTGGAGCCAATCTGTCACCTCTGGCAGGACCCCTCTCAGAGGGCCTGGTCCGCGCTAGTGTCTCAGACCTCGAGGCCTACTTTGTCTATGCTGCTACGCACAGTGTGGTCTGCGGCCGGCAGCCAGGCCGTGAGCTGTGAGTGCCTCAAGACAGGAGGGGTTTGCTCCAGAATGTAAACCAAATTTATCACTGAGCTGTTTGGTTTAGTTTGTTTGACTGGTTGGGTTGACATTTTTTAAAAAGACAACATTTGTCTTGTTATTTAATTCATCGACGTCTGATTTTATTGTGGTTAGATTTCTTTCAGAAGCACTTCTAGTGGGATCTCATTCACAAGCCATGGGATGGACCCATTTGAAGATGATTCAGCAGTTTTTAGTAGCTTCTCAGACTTGTACAACCATTACCACCATCCACTTTAGAGCATTTTCATTACCCCAGAAACACTAGGCCTTTTAGCAGTTTACCCCATGTCCTTGCCCCAGTCCTAGTCTTCATGGGTATGCTTTTGAGCAACTTTTCCTAGAGAAGGGATCAAACACCATGTGGACTTCTGTGTTTGGCTTCGTTCCCTTAGTGTGTTTTCAGGGTTCACCCATGATGCAGTATGTATCAGCACTTCCCTCCTCTTACAGCAAAATAAAATTCCATTGTACAGAGTCTGCTTCTCCATTCACCGGTGGGTGGGCATTTAGATTGTTTCCACTTTTTAACTGTTAGGAATAATGTCACTTTGAGCATTTTAGGACACCTTTTTGTGCAGCTATATAGGTTTTCATTTTGAGTGTCTGCAAGCAATAGGACCGCTGAGTTTGGTTGATTTTTTTTTTTTTTTTGTAGCAGACTTTTCCAGTGCAGGAGTCAGTGCTTTTGTCTAACCTGGCACAATCTCCTTGGCACCTGCAGACTCATGCTTTGAGAAGCACTGTCTCGGCTGCTCGGCTGGGTGTACAATGCTATGTAACCAACTCATAGGTCTAGCGCCATGCTTGTTGACTTTTCCGTACCAATCTGCTCCTCTTCTGACTGCTCCATGACCCCGTCCCAATCCTGCCCAACCTGGATCTAACTCCCCCCTCTCCCTCCCATTCCTCATCCACTTAGATGCTTCAGGCTCTGAAGACTTCTTTCCTTGTCTTCATCTTTCAGTTCCCGTGCTCTCCTCCCTGTCTTGGCCTTTCCATACACCATCTAGTCCTCTGATGACTTGGATCAGCGTGCCTCCTTGCTAAACATGGAGGCTAGTAAGAAAGAGGAGTAACCCCTGTCTGGGGGTCCCAAGGTGGGCAGAGATGTGGACACGAAGGCAATAATGGATTGAAGTTGAAGTGGAGCTCAAACACCCACCACGTGCTTCTTCCCACACTGGACACTGGGGATACAGCCGTGAACAAGACAGAGTCAGAATGGGGCTCTCTGCGTGCAGTAGGAACAAACAAATACATGTAGAAAGCAAGACATGGGAAGTACACCAGTGGTGCCTGGACGTGGAGAGGTGGGCTCTGCTCAGGGAGGTCTCTGCAGGAGATGGATGAGGGGGATGGAGCCCATGTAACTCCACCTGGCTCTGCTGGAAAGAAGAGGGCACCAGCCCAAGGCAAGGTCACACAGGCTTGGCGCCATCAAGGCAGGGAAGGCAGGTTGTGGTTGGGGGTGCAAGGAGCCAGGGAGAGTGGTGAGCAGTCCTGGCTGGAGGTAAGGGCGTGAAGGCAAGAGGATGTCACAGGGTCCTGCTAGCGTGAGTAAGCATTTGGGGCCTCAACGGAACTAATGGAGGTTGTGAGCAGAGCCCTACTTAATTTTAAAGGGCTACAGGGGGAGATGGGCCCAGGGAGGGGGTTAAATTGAAGCCCATCTGAAAGGGAGCAGGGGAAACTAGAGAAAAACAATCTATGCAAAGGCCTGGAGGGTAGGCGAACTTGGGAGGATAATTGAGAGTGCAAGCGTGCGTGGAGGCAAAGGACTGGAGAAGTGGGCCATGAAATGAGTCCTCTATGGTTAGTCTTCCAGTTAAAGGCCTCGCTACCCAGCTCCCCCTCCACAGTGCCCTCCCAGCACCCTGGCACCTCTACCTTTCTGCAGATTGTTTATGTGATTTATATTCCCCCTTCTACTGAAAAAGAACTTGAAGAAGGCTAGAGAGATGCCTCAAACCAAAGGGAACTAAAACTAGGCAGAAAAGTTCTCCTACGCCAAATTCAATTGGGTTGAAAGGGACCCCAGGTTAGAATTTGAAGGACTCTTGACCGCCATCCTAGTTCAACTAAAGGGTTGAACTAGTCCCAGGGTGAAGAACAGGGGTTCTAGAGCCAAAACTCTAGGCTTGAATATTAGGTCCACCCTCACTGGTAATATTAGGTCTACCCTCACCCCTACTGGGTGGTATCATACTTAAGCTCTTGTGGCTTGTGTTTCTTATATTTAACACGAGCATCACACTAATCCCAACTCATCAGGTTACTGTGACGATAACCCACACAAAGTCCTTCAAGCAGTGCTTGGCACACAGTGGTGCTCATAGACACGGGGTCACTCATGCTACTCTAACTGCTATCGCTCGAGACACAGCAGTGGGGGGTGGAGGTGCTTACAGAAGCCTTTGGTCGTGGGAGCAGCCGGCGTCGGTGAGGGTGTGGAAGCCGGGCTGGCATTGGTCACACCGGTCTCCTGTCACACCTGGTTTACAGTTGCACCGACCAGAGCTGTCACATCGAGGGCTAAGAGAACCTGTAGCCAGTGAGGTAGGAGAGAGGAAAAAAGAAGAGGAAATATTAAATTTATATGGCATTCAGAAGCTACTGTCCCCTGTTCAATAAATGCCAAGTGATAACCACCACCTCTGGCAATTCTTTGAGTGAGCATTCACCAGCACACCAGAGAAAGTTCTGGAAGCCTGGGGATCCTCTTAAGGGAAGTAAATGGAAATGACTCCTGAAAGCATTTTCACATCTCTTTCTGCTCTGATTTGAACATTAAGGACTGTGTGAGTCACTTCTTTTTCAAAGAAATTTGTCAACGCTGAGACCTCAAACAGGAGGGAAATGCATGATGTGCACAAGGGCCTCCTAGACGTGGGTGCAAGAAAATGAGCAGCGTTTTCTTTTATCTCTGGCAGACAAAGCTCAACTTTTAAGAGTCAATGCTTGTATGGTATGATTATTTTTCTGAGAGCATGAACAACCTCTTCAGTAAAAATATAGTTAGCAGGAGTGGTATCTCTTTGGCACTTCATCCAGGTGTGGAACCGCAGGGTTCTCTCCTAGTTTACGAGCTAGAGTACTTGCTGAGGGTGACTTTTAGGGTTATGCTCTTCCAGGTAAGTGGGTCCCCTAAGATTAAGTGGTGCTAAGAGACCAGAGGTGCTCGGATAACAAAATGTGCGGGACTCAGCCACTTCTACAGTCTGTCAAGCCTCTGTCTTGTCTCACCTGGACCCTGCCTCACACTCTCCTCCTGTCTCCATCTTCGCCTCCTGTGCTCCACTCTGTACAGAAGCCAGGGTGCTCTTTTAAAAATGTAATTAATCTCATATGACTCATCTGTTTAAGTCCCTGCTGACTCCCCTCTGAAACAGAATGAAATGCAAATTCTGTATCATAGCCTTGGAGACTTGTCTCTCTTACGTCTTCTGCTAAACTTCACTAAGTCCCAGCTCCCCAGCACTCATTCTGGTCCCAAAATGCTAAGCGGCAATCCTCCCCAGGCATCTGCACTTACTGCTCCCATAGCCTGGAATGCTCTTTCCCCAGAACTCCTCCTACTTGCGCCATCCTCTGCAGTCTAGTCTTGATTAAATATTACTTCTTTAAAGAAATCCCTTCTGACTCCCAGATCTAACGATCCATTCCACTGAGACGCCAGTCTTTAGTCCTGCTTACTGTGATTTCCCTGGCTTATGGATCCCCTGTGCTCAGCATAGCGCCCAACAGAAAGAAGATGCCCAGAAATCTGTTGGATTAATTCTGGTTGGCCAAAAAAGAGGACGGGGCTATTGTGCCAGGAGTTAAGAGGGATCCAAAGAGGAGATGTGTCTCACCTCCTCGACAGTCTCCCTGCAGCTGGCAGGATCCAAACTGTATCTCAAATAACTGAAAACTAGGTTATCTGTGATCTAAGAAGCCAACAGAACAGTCATCATTATTTCCTAATTTCATCCTTTATCTTCTAATCTGTATATCCTATGAGCTATAATTCACTGGTAGATAAAATTCAGATCAATAAAGGTGCTGGCTCTGTGCCTGTATTTTATGCCCCATGTGGAATATGAAATAACTTAGTTACTTTCACAGTCCATTCAAGTCTCTCCACATCAATTTTGCAAGGCTTGAATGCCCCTCGGAGATAACCACATGAAACCCATTTTGTGCGACACAGGAGACACTGAAGTAGGTGCCTTATGATATACAAATACACACACACACATATAATTTATTTTCATTCATGCTATCTACTAGTGAATGAAAATCCGGCAGAAGGATAAAAGCTCAGTTGCAATTCAGAGGAACAACTTGCGAGTAACTCCAGAGGACCAGGACGGGAGCCCCATCAAGGCCACTCCAAGGACACCAGGGGCTGGATTGGAAGAATCTGGTGAGGAAGGGAGGCAGGAGAGTCACTGTGAATGTCTCCGCTGTGAATGCAGCTAGAACTGACCTAGAATATGGATAATGGCGAGGGACAAAGGAGGTGACATAGATGACACCCAGGTCCTCAGAGTGCACTATTAATCCTCAGGCTACTGACCAAACCCCAGAAGGCAAAGACGAGAAGCAGCACCTCATGTTGAATTAGTCAGAGAAAATAAGGAGTTTTTAGTTTTAGACACAGTGAACTTGAGTCTGTAGCACATGTCAAAGTGGCGTGTTAACTGGGAGCTCAAGAAGGAGACTGCAGATGAAGAGCTGACAGATTTTGGCACACAGGCGGAACGGGAAACCACTGCAAGAGGAGGATCTGGAAACAAATGGAGAGAAGAGGACAAAAATGGAATCTCATGGGGAAGGGGAAGGGTATTCAGAGAGGGAGAAAGTCTCGGAACAGCAGAAGCCACTGGAGGGGAGTTCTCAGGGTCTTAGGCGACAGTATCTTATGAGCGTGAAAAAAGGCAAGTGGCTTTGGGTTCAGAGACCATCCCCCTCACTGCTCTCCAGTCCACAAACAACTGACAAGGGCAATTTCTTTTCAAATTTATGCTCTGATGTATACCATTCAATAGGGTAAATCTCCCTTTAATATAATTTCATTTTTTAAACATAAATGGGTTAAATCTGGAATGCAGAAACACTTTTTTCCCATTCAATTAATGGAAATTATAGGTTGACTTAAGAAAAATCTCCCTACTGTAGTTTTCCAGCAATGAATTATTCTTACAAAGTGAGAAGACTATACTTTGCCCCAAACAGCCCAGAATGGTAGTCTATAAAATATTTTTGAGGCTTATTAGCAGTCACCTCATAAAAATAGACATCCTGTGTTCGAAAAGGTTTGGGAAGTAGAATAGACAAAGTCTTTCAGAGATTTATGACCTAACAGTCCACTCAAGAAGCATAAGCTTGTCTAAGTTTTTAATGCCAAAGTCTCCAAACATTATTTGACATTCTTAGAGGCAGCACCTATTATTATCTTGGAGAACACAGTGTTCCACAGGACATCGTCAAGAGAATACAGCTCTAGAAACCGGAGGACATGAAAAGAGCGCAGGCTTTGAAGTCCAACAGATCTCACTTCAAATACCGGCTCAGCCACTTACCAACAGTTATGTGCTCTGCATTTGAGATTGAATATGCAACAAATTCCCTTGGTGAGTATCATTTGAGAATGAAAGATGTCCTCTGGTTGTTTGGGAGACTGAAAATGGTGCAGGGACTTGGACTTGAACCACGGGTTTAGGGACCCATTGGACATGGTGTTATGGTGGAAACAATCCTGGCCACTCAGCTGGGCAGCTCAGGCTCTCAGCACTTGGTTTGCTCCTGTCTACTGGAGAGGGAGGGGGGGAGAGGGGAGAGGGAAGGGGGTGAGGCAGTGAGTGGAGGTAACATGCATAGGTAGTCAAGGTGTTAGGAGAACTGAAGATGACATAGCACATGACAATGGAAAAATTCAAAGCACAACCCGGATCTTAGGAAACAGTACCCGTGAAGTGTCTCCCGGACATATGCCTTTGGGAATAAAAGGACAATATTCTGAGGCTGTTTCTTTAGCATGGAGAGAACAAGAGGGAACAGCTCTCTATCAGAATGCCTAGATTATAATGTTAGCTCTTACAGACATGCTGGGAAGCGTTAGACTACTCATTAACTTTTTAAAGTCTCAATTTCCTCACAATTTAAACATTATTTTAAAAATTCACTGCTGATTTTCAGTATGTTAATGACAAAGTGTTAATAAACAGTTTTGTAGCAAACATGGTGCTTACAAAGCTGAAATGTCATTTTTGGCTTGTCTGCTTTTTTTTATTTTCTACTCCTTTGCAAAGCTTCTTATTGAAGTAATACTGCATTATAACATTAACTAAATTTCAGGTATGTGTCATTATAAATCAGCATCTGTATATACTACATTAAATTTACCACTAAAAATCCAGTCTATCCTTCCCCATACAATTGCACATTATATCTGATTAATCTAACCTTTCCCCCCTTCCCTTCTGTCACCACTAATTTGGTTTTATAGTCTAAAGGTTTATTTTTATTTCATCTGTTTGTTTTATTTCATTATGTACCACATGTGAGTGAAACGGTAGGGCGTCTGTCTTTCTCCATCTGACTTATTTCACTAAGCATAATATACTCAAGGTCCATCTATATTGTTACAAATGGCAGGATTTCACCTTTTCTATAGCTGAGTAGTATTCCATCTTGTATATTATATATACCACATCTTTGTTCACTCATTTGTTGATGGGCAATTAGGTTGTTTCCAGCTTTTGGCTATTGCAACTTGATGAACAACATGGAGTTGCATATGTCTTTCCAAATTAATAGTTTTATATTTTCCCAGTAAAAACCCGAAAGTGGGATAACACATGGAATTTTTATTTTTAAATTTGTTGAGGAATTATTGTACTTCTTTCCATAACGGCTATACCAATTTATACACAATATCATTTATTTTAAAAAGTCAGTGTTCCAGGAGATTGGGACCTCCACCAGGGTCCTAAATAGAAAAGAGTCACATTACCTACAGTTTGTTGAGTTGTCTTCTATAGGTGTCACAAACATCAGTTTATCTTCCTATGATCCTGTGATATAAGTACCACGATAACCCTTCACAGGGGAGACACTGGAGCACCAGAGGTTAAAGAGTATCCAGAATGACATGGAAGTAGTGCTTGTGTCAAAATTGGCACCCAGTCTGCTCAAAAGCTCACCCCTCCCCGCTATGATCTCTGGTGTCACCACACCAGGGCCTGGAACACTTGCTCTGCTACAGAGCTCTCTGAGTCTCTTCACCTCCCTCCTTAAGCCTCTACCACCTCACTTTAAAAATGGTAATAACAGGCCTCCCTGGTGGCGCAGTGGGTTGAGCAACAACCTATGAAGCAAACCGCAGCCGCTGCAGCACGAGTTCGATCCCTGCTGCCGGCCAGGGAGGGGAC
>JAGFMF010011659.1:5551560-5570428 GCA_019455555.1 Galemys pyrenaicus | reverse complement strand
GGGGGGGGAGGGAGGGAGGGACATTGACAAAAAAGTCAAACAAGACCCTAAACATCCAGAGACTTAACTTGAAATTGCCTCAACATAATATACAACATTTTCATTGTTTCCATACATAGAATTCAGTGAAAAAAGCTGAAATATTCCAATCAAAAAAAAGAAAGAAAAAAGATCCATGATGAGGAGCCTCCCTGGTGGCACAATGGGTTAAGCAACGCACTATGAAGCAAACTGCAGCCACTGCAGCATGAGTTTGATCCCTACTGCTGGCCAGGGAGGGGACCCACATTGCACAGCAGACCTCTCCTGCCTCCCCCGCTGCTCCCCTCAGCAGTGTGTTTCAGTCAATCTGCCTGTTCTTGTTCTGCTCCCCACTCTGTCTTTGGTGGATCCTTTCACCCCCTCCCCTACACCTCTGGCCTGTTCCCCAGTTCTTGTATGTATACATAAAGAAATCTAAATAATAATAATAATAAAGATCCATGATGAGAAGGGGACAGAAAGAATTGTAAAAGGAACATGATACCTTCAGTTAGGAGTGTCTGGGACTTTCAGGCTGCTGCTCACACCAGATGACTCTCTCTGTACAGCACTGTGGTCTGTGGTCTATGACCTGTGACCTGCCATCCAAAGGATGTAATCCTGCAGGCAGTGTGGGAGGAGGGCAAGGGACAGGCAGGCTTGAGACCATGAGCTCAGTGTGCAGTGATCCCGTAGCCCGAACAGGCCGTGCATTTGGCTGGCGTGTGGGGCTACCTCAGCAGCCAGGAATGTGAGCATCATGTTTGAACCTGACAGAGCGTGCTGGTTGCTATTACGTAGAGCTTTGCTTCTCTTGCTACCATTTCAGCTGCTCAGGGCACTAATACTGATTCAGTGAAACGGCAGCAAGTTTATATAATACTTATCTTTAATCCCCCTTGGATGAGTCCAAATTCAAATCCTTTAGAGATGGCACTCAATTCTCTTCCTTATTTAGAAGAAAGGTATGTTCCCTGTGTTTTCTTTCTGGAATTTTGTGACCCTTGATTCCTTTCTGAGACATGGAATCTTTTTCTCTCCTTCTGTGTAACTCCTTCCCTTGGATACTACGACAGCGTATTGTCAGGCTTCCTCTTGGACCTTCCTCTTGGCCTCTGTCCTCCTCCCAAGCCTTCACTGGCTCCTCTCTTTACCCCAGCTCTGAAGGTGATGTTCCTCAGATCTCATTCCTGACTCCTCACTTTAGACCTCCACAACTCTCAGCCAAGCCAAGGGCTTCCCTAAACCATAATAGATGTTGACATCCCAAGAAACTTCTCTGGCCCAGACTTCATTCTCGGTTTCACATGCTCATGACCAGTCACCCACTTCACATCTCCAGCTGGTTGTTTGAAAAGCTCTTAAGACAAAATATGTTTAAGACCAAACTAGGGATTGTCATCTCTCCAAGTCAGAAAGCCAGATGCTATACCGTAAGTTGTCCATCTTTCTTCCTGTTCCTATCTAATTCAACAAAGAATTTTTCTGTTATAACCCTAGACTAGATAGCTCAAGTTCATCCAGGCCTGTCTCCTTTCTGGCCACTCTAGGCCAAAATCCCAATAGCTGCATGCCTACAATGTCTTCTGAACTGAATTCCTGGCAGCTTCTCTTGCCTCCTTCACTCAGCAGTCAGAAAATCTTTTCAAAATACAGATTCAATCATTGCCTTTCTGCTTAAAACTCTGATGTCTCTCCTTTCTTTTTGGGTTAAAGATCAGGGTTTCTTAATACTGCATACAAGCATTCCATGGCCTAATCCTAGCTATCTTTTCAGTCTTATTCTATGTTACAACCCCCGTGGGACAAGTCTTCTACCCATTCATTTCACTTACACGTCATTCTGTGTCTTCACTTCCTCTGTTAAAATTCTTGCATTTTAAAGGAAAAGCATGGTGGGAAGAAGTGAGGGGGGGGAGGGGGTTAACAATCCCAGCTACCCTCCTCCCTTTTGTTTGCTCAAAAAAGTCACACTAAAAATGAAGCCTTAATTTATGTTATCGGATACCATTCCCTTCTGCTGAGTTAAGTAACTGGTTTCATGCAAACTAATGACTGCTTTATCCTCAAAGGTAGCAACCATCACCTCCACAAAATTAGTTGTAATGAGGTCCTTTAATAGTAAATCTAAAGTAAACAGCTAGATTGAAGGTGATGAACACATTTAGAGTTGAGAATAGTATATTCACTTCAAAAGAACTGGCAAATATATATATTCAGAACAAAAACAATCATTAAAAATGTTCTTTAAATAACAATTAAATCTATTTTTTTGTTATTTTTACAAATATTCAAAGTGCACATTTCTTACAAAATCTAAAGCAAGAAGCACCTGCCATCTACCCTTCCAGAATCAAAAGCACTGGAAGCTATCATCCTATTTGCAAAAATCAAAGTCTCCAAATGGAGATACTGAAGATGACAAGATGATTATTTTTATATATTATTCTTACCTGTGATGGCAAAAATGCTCCTAAGTATTTTTTGGTTTTAAAAGCTCCTATGTGAGATTTTTCTCTCTGAGATTTAATGTTTCTTGGCTTGGGTGAATACTATCAAACAAAATCTGAATGTACTATCTTCCAACTGATCTCAAATTTTATGGTTGAATGTGTGTGTCCATTTCCAGTTTTACCTTTTTATGATATGTCACAATGTGCCTTCTAATTAGAAAACTGAAAAGGCATCTCCCTCGCTAAGTCTCATCACTGAGTTCAGTCTTCTGACGCATCGCTTTTCACACCCATGTGATAAGCTGGGGCAGCCAGAACCATGGGCTGTAGCCTGCCTGACCAGGACTCGATCCCCTGGACAGCTGAAACAGGGCTGTGCCTCAAGGGGCTGTGGGAAGAGAAGCAGTAGTGACCTGACCAGGTTTCTAATCACCTGGGCAATTCTGAATGATAAAATATGGATAAATTGTTCAAGTTGAAATTGTCTAAAGTCATTAAGAGTCCATGAGACACAGATGACATTTTCCTCTTGAATGCTTCTAGCCTAAAAAGGCCTAATATTTTCACTAAGCATTCAAAGCACATTCCATTGCAACCGAGACTTGGAGTCAGCACTTGTGACTGCACACACCTGGAGATGCCTTCCCCTAGAACCTCACTGGGCCCAGGTGGACAAGGGGGCAAGGAAAAGAAAGTACCACTTAACAGAGAGGTAGGTTAGAGATGCCTATTTTTGCCTGAAAAGCCAGAGTTGAGGGTAAAAGAGGAGGCAGAGGGTTTAGCTTGAGTTCAAAGGTGAAAGGGCAGAGAAGGTTATGACCCAAGAGACACCAAAGAGTCCCCCTTCTCTTACACCTGGCACCTTTAAGGCTCCACTCCAAGACTGCTGATGTCAGCTACAGTATGGAAACTCAATAAGTGATTGTGGTGAAACTCTAAATGAAAGTATTCATTCACCCTGTTGGAACCCCCACCCTTTGACCACAAAAATTGCAATTTCTATATTTCTGTAAGATCATTTATAAAAAAGCATATTCTAATATAGAAAGGGCATTTGACTATTGTTCAGAGAACACAGGGCTCTTTGAGCATTTCTTACATGGCCCAGCAAAAGGTGTCAAATGTCCCTTGAAGAAGCAGCTGAAATAAAGGAACACAGCAACTCCAGCTCAGCTAGAGGTCTTCTAAAGCAATTAGAACCCAAAAGAGATAAATCACATATGAAGAGCCTCAGTAGAGAAAAGTTAAAAATCTAAAACAATATTCTGATTTGTATTGGCATGTTTTTTAATAGCTAATTGAAGTGTACATTAAGTATGGTTTTTCAATTATTTAAATCCATGCTTCCTTCGCTCCTTAAAACAAGTCACCTAACAAATAATTCTTCCCCTTTAAAACTTTTACTTCTTTTTGAATAATATATTTCTGTACAAAGAGATCAGACATAGATTTTTTTGCTACATCCTTTTACAAAGTAAAAAACATCTAGGTGTATACCTGCTTGCTCTGCCCTATCATGGTTCTCAGTTTTGACAAAAGAACAATGGCAATTCATGTATATTTACAATGTTGGGAAAATATTCATGCAGTTGCATTTATAGTACCTTCCTTAAAGATTCTTTTCTGGAAAATAACACTTGTAAAGGCTTCATGAAAACTGCATTGCTGGAAGTTAGAAGCATAAATTACATGGGCTTTTTTGAGTCCAACCATTTTTATCTATAGTGAGAAGAGTAACAAATATTCCCAGAAGACACTGGGCCAGGAAGCCTCCATCAAGGAGAGGAAGCAGGGTGTCCTGCCCTCAAATGCACTACCGCTCCCCTTCCCTTCCCAAAGCGAGCCAGCTGTGGCCTCACCATGGTCCTTGAAGATCTAAGCATGTGAGGATCTCCTCCTAACATGCAATCCCCAGAGGGGCAAGAAGGGCAGCTTTGAGCTTCTATTGGACCCACTGCTCACACTAACCAGACCAGTCCATTTGAGATGACAGCATTAGGAATCCCCTGTTACACCAAAAGCAAAATGGTAGTGATTTGAAATAGCAACAAGTAAAGATAAAGCTTACGTGATTCTGACTGTGACACTGTGGTCCTGAAAGACCCCAAAATTTATACCAGTAGTCTTCAGTAGGGAGGAAAAAAAAATAACCCCTGGACACAGCTATGTAATACAGATTCTTAATGACAACGGTCATTGAAGAACAATGGCTGATAAAATACTATCCCTCAACGAAATTGTTTCTTAATCTGAGTCACTGGTCAATTTCAAGTTGGATGAATATCCAACAAAAGAATTGATGAAAGACGACACTGGGTCATTGGAATTCTGTTTTCTTATCAATGCACATGAACTATGTATGCAGATGTATGTTTGGTGTTAACCTGTTATTTTTGATATTTTTAAAGGAAAGGTCACTTTATTCCCTCACACTTACAAATAGACAAGACACAGTTGTCCCAACTAGAGACATAGGGATGTTTTTATAAAAGATCAAGATCCTATTAAGTCTGATAATTAATCTAAATGAAAATTTTATGAGAATTAAAAATGAGCCAAGAAGGTGTTTTGTTAAAAAACACTAAACTAGCTATTGAAATCAGATCCTGCTACAAACTACCTGACCTTGGTCAAGTCAATCACTCCCCTCTGTGTCTCAATGTTCATGGTCGATGAGGATCACACACACACTGCTGTCACCACGCTAGACCTGGTATCAATAAAATGAGAGACTCCTGTAGAGAATCTCTGGGTCCGTTCTCACTGAGTTCTAAAAAATGTGGTGAAAAAAGTAGACCTTTCTATAAGTAATGCCTCACATAAACTGAAAGTTTGAGTAAGTCTTCCAGTGTTTAAGTGAGTTGTGGGGAATGATTTGGCTGTAACTTTATTTTTCTAGAATATGAAGATCCATATTTACATAATAGAAGTGAACTCTGGAAAGGAACAGTTGGAATTATGCAAATGTCCTACAAGCTTGAAGAAGTCCAGGACATGTATAGCTTTGACCAATTAATCTGCACCTCTCCTCTGACATAGCAGAAGGGAAAGACTCCAGTCCTTGTGTTAATTATTCAGTGTAGGAAAAAGAATCATTCTTTTCTTCCTTAATAACTGTGATACTAATAATGGTGCATGTTTGTTAAGGAGGCACATATACAGACCTACAGTCACCCACAGATACAGAAAAGACCTAGCTTTTGGCTTTGGATATGAGTCAAATATTACCTCACATACCTGGTACTTATATTAAGACACAGCCCAGCAATGACTCAGTAATCTAGTAGGTCTGATTTGTGACTAAATTAGAATATTCCAGAATCTATGGAATTTCCATTTCTACACCGTAATAGATGATTCAAATCTTGCCATTGCACATCTCTCCAGGAAAAAAAAAAGTCAATACAGTTGAACCATTAAGAACTTAAATGACACAAAGATTCCTTGGGTGGCCACAATTATTCAGTTTCATGCTCCGACTTCCAGAAGCACTGATCACAAATCAACCTTCTTCCTTGGCTTTTTGGACCAGTGGATCTAAACCAGTGGCTTTCCCCAGTTCAAGACACCCTGAATTTAAGATAATGTGTGAATTTCCAGTTTATACTCCAACCCAATTCTATATTCCTGTTTATTTTACATACTTGAATATAAGGTAGGCATCTTCATTTTCTCAATTTTCCTCCCTCGGGGAAAATAAAGCTCACATTTAAATTCTTTTAGAAGCTCCCCAATACTTTATTTTAAAAATCGAGCATTATTTTGGGGGAAGATATATTATCTCAATGTTTTGGATACTTGACAGTAAGAAAGAGGCCAAGCTACCCAACACAGTTCTCATAATTGTTTATTATTTTGCAATTGTGAGTGCCGAAATGTGTCATAAATAAGTCTTTCAAGATGATTATGCTGTGAAATCACAATGTGCATTTGGGCATAATTTTTAAATCTTTTAAATGTTTTGAAAATGATGTACTTTTCCAGTGGCAACATCAAAAATGGACTCAAATAGGACCACATTTCAAGCTACCTCATCTGAAGTGAAGAATAAAGTGTATTAGGTTGGCTTTAACAATGTTAAAAGAAAATAGAAAGACTTTGAAAATAATTATGTCATGTAAATAAGCAGATGAATACTCTAAGTTCTTTTATAAATGTGTGAATTTCAATATGGTGGGTAACTAATTTACTAAATTAAATGTAGGAGACACGACCACTGTATTTATAGCACTAAATGCTTTATACTCAGGTTTATTCTTTTAATTTATTATTTGTATGTGTGTGTGTGGGGGGGTGTTGAGTGGCAGGTAGTCCCTTTGAGAGGTGTGAAACTATTTCATGTGAGGTCACTCTACACTTGGGCATTATAAGGTCTGCTCATGGACCAGAGGCAAGGAGAAATGATACAAAATCCAATCTTGAAAACCAGTTTGCTATGGGTTCTGTGTCACGAAGTCCATCTGTTTCATTAGGTAAAACTTGGGGTTCACTTCAGTCTGAGCAGGACTCTTCAGCATCTTTTTTGGGCTGGTGAAAGAAGTATCTGAGGAATACACCATTCTAGAACAATTGCTGCAAAACATACTTAGTGGCAGAACTCAACAGTATCATTTTAGTCCTAAAATTTTTTGTGTATTCATATTTTGATATCTGAATGTCAGTTACTACACTTACATTATTGAAACTCTTTGGATAACAAAACAATCTGCTTTAGGGTATCTCCTCTATCCTCAATGCTTGTTCTTCCTTATTCTCCTGTCCAGTCCCTCCATCACCTTATTGAGGTTTCTTTTAACTTCTTTATGCCAGGTAATCTCAGCTATTGTCAAGGGCTTAATTCTCCACCTTTGAGTTCCCAATTTTATATTTCAAACATTCCTTTTAAACTTCAAAATCATAGTTTTAGCTATTCACTGGACAGCTGGATTTCTACTCATATGTCAAATTCAACAAGTCCTCATGGGCACTCACTCCCTCCTCTTCATCTACTACCCAACCTTGCTCCTAAGTTTACCCTTCTTTTAGAGTCTTCATTGACTTTAATGGCATCACTTGTCCAAACAATCATACAAACCCAAGTCCTTGAACCTGTCTTACTCTTCCATATTTCTCATAATTTTCCCTGTGTATATCTAGCAAACTTATTCTAACACCAACATCTTTAGATTTTACCTTCTAAATGTCTCTGATATCTATTTTTTCTTTACTATTTCCATGATCTTGATAAAATACTTCATCGTCTTTCATGTGAATTATCACAATGGCAATAACCCTCTCCTAGCTCAACTCATCCCCTAAGCCCTTGTGCAGGGACCTTTCTAAAGTATGAATCTGACCATGCCTACTGCTGCTTATAAACCATTTGCAACTCTTTTTAGGCTACAGGATGCCATCCTCACAGCAAAGCCAACCTCTTCACACCAGGATTCTTGCCTGTATTTCTAGTTTCATTTCCATTGTCTTCTCACACCATTTCCAGTTATACCTTCCCATGTGAACCCTGGTCCAGATCATTGGTGCTACATGCCACATTCTATCATATCAAACTGTGGGCTCCAGAAGGAGAGCCCTTAGCTTTCTTATAGACCTCTGGGCATCCAAGTTCATTATAACTGTTCTGCTGACTTCCGGCTTTTTAAGGAAGTGTGGTTCCAGGCATATTAAGGCATTTACAATAATCTCATCCTTTAAATAACTCTACACGGTTTCACAGTGCCATTGCTTCTGTTAAATAGGTGAAGAAGCAGACTTCAAGTAGTGAGGAGCTGAAAGGTTATTAATAATAAGGACTAATAAATGAGTCAGCCACATTGAAAGTCAGGTCAAGTTAACTGTACTTTCACTGAGTCTAACCCTGAAAGTCTTGCTGATTAGATCTAACATAATCTCACCTACAAGGAAACAACCAGGAAGTAGGTGCCATTGCTTTAGGCTCTCACAGTTGCAGCACACAGAGCCCACACATGCAGGTCACTAAGAGGTGGCAAGTGCCATATTTTCAGTCCTACTTCCACCATTGCCCAGCCTCTCAGGAAAGGAAAAGTATATGAAGTATATGTGTTCTACCCTAACACTAAGCTTTTCACTTCTCACTGAACTCCCAAATGAAGGCCTCTGAGGAATGCTAGATAAAGCAGCTCATCTCCAAGGAAGGGGAAGAATCTGGAAATGAAACTAAATGCTGCTTCTGACTTAATGGTCTGGATGGAATGTTTAGAGCTGGTCCACCCTTGAAAAATGAGTGTCTAAGCTCTGTTCTCAGGAGTCTGAGTTTATTAAACAATTGATAGCATACTCCACATCTAACGAGAATACACACACATACACTCAGTGATAGTCAAAGGGGAGATTGTTTCAATAATTAACATTATATAAAACACATGTACCTCATTTCCTTACTGTCTTTAATATATCTTCCCCACAGCTCCAAGGTCTGAGAACCCCTGGATCTACTGACAGTTTTATCTTTGCCAATAGTTGCCCAACTGCTTTTGCACAAATCAATTTATATTTTTTGAAAGCCAAGGGATTCTTTTAAGTTGACCCATAAGCAGCCCCTTTGCATTTTCATATTCAGAATATTTTTAAAGATAATTTTCACTTGGTTAAAGCTATTTTTCCTAACTGTAAGGAAGCCTAACCTACATGATCATTTTCATAAATGATTTTTATAATGGCAATGAGTTCAATGATTTGGAAGTTAATTCCAATATTATTTTAGGGAAAAAAAAAAAGAACATTCAACGCATTCAAACTCATGCCATTCAAAGACAGTTCAGGCCAGCATTTCCCAGACTGTGCAGGAATAAATGGAATGCTAAGCTAATTCCATGCACAAGTGAACACTGGCTCAGGCTCACAATTTGCTCATGTGTGACCATGGCCCTTGGACCTATTGAAATGATTATTGAAATGTCATCAAGTGAGAAATTAATACCAATATAAAACTCAGGGTAGTTATAAGGGCAAGTGCTATCAGTAAAACTAAGTGACAAGGAAATCACCCAGTACCTGTTGTCATAGCTGACGCAAGCATACAATAAACAGCTGCTAGGCACTCAGCAAGTTTTGTTTACATGAGCTGAATTTCTCACAATATGACAGCCGCTGGTGCCTCAGAAAAGATTAAGTGATCCAACATAGATGCCCAATAAATGCTTGTTGAATGACTATTACGTGAAAGTACTCTAAAAAGTGACATTACACAAATGTAGGCTCATTTTCCATCCCAAAGATGAAACAGGAATTCCAGGAGGATTACTGAAGAGGTCCCTTTCCCATCTTTATGGTGTTCACAGTCACAGAAAACATTCCCACGCAAGTCCCATCAGGAAAAACACACCAGGGGAAAAGAATTTATACGCTAACACTTGGCTGATGTTACTGATTCGAGAGGCGCCTTGATCAAAAAAGGCAATCAAGAAGGAACATTTGGGAAGTAAGGAAAACTCTGATTTGGCACCACCGATTGGCTTCACACTGAAAAAAAAAATCAGACAGCTTTATATAACGTTAGTCTTATTTTAAAACGATCTCTGGAGAAGTGCCAGGTGGGAGAGGTGGAGGGGGCCTCCACAGAGTTTCGGACAAAGGCAGAGTCCTCAGAGGTGATTACAGCCCTCAAGGTCTGCAGAGAAAAGCCAGTTCACAGCCTGGGGCTGCGGTGCTTCCTACGGGAGGCCACTCACCTTCGCTCCTGAAAGTGGCCTGGGCTGCAAACAACAGGAGCGAGAAGCAGAGGCAGCTGCGGAGCCAGAGCGTGGGCATGGCCGGGCCTGGGGGCCGTCTGCGCTGCGGGGTCGCTGCCCGGCGCCTTGCGCTGGAGTGCTCACTCTGCGCTCGCTGTGCCTTCCTTTTCCTTGATCAGGTGGTTTTATCGACTCTTCTACCTGACTCAGTCCTGACAGGAAGAGAGACTGTGTTTCAGGGTGTGACTCACCTGTGAATAAGGAGGACCCAGCCCTCGGGAGGCAGACAAACACACAGCACACACAGCCGTAAAGCGCTCACCACAGCCGCCGGGCTCCCCTCTCGCCGCACAGAGGGCACACACCTGGCCAGGCCAGGGCGTGGTGCAGACGCTGCAGCACAGGGAGCCTTCTGGAGAAATGTGTCTGTCAGGTTCTCCCGGAGCCCTCCTTCACTCCCTGGGTGGTCCGGGGCAGAATCACAGAGGTAGCGAGCAGCCCGCCTGTTCCTCAAACTGGGAGGCCCAGGTCCAAGTGCGCAAACTCAGAAATAATTCAGCAGCCTTGATGGGCTCTCCTCTAAAAGACAAGAAGAAAAACAGGCCAGTTGGGGAATGGCAACAGGGTCCTCTAGCCCGCTGGCCTAGGCACAACCTCGCCCTAAAATCCAGCAGCCCTATCCCAGCCCTTCCACTCTGCTGACACTTCATTCTTTCCCCTACCATCACCAGTCTGGAAGCAAGGGTCTCCTTGGCCCCCAAAACTTCCTGACCACCTGCCACTAGCTGTGAATTAAGTGGCCAGTTGTCTGGCAGGTCTCCCCATAAAGGCTAAGTATCTCTGTAAACCTAACAACCAGTGCAGCTCTAACTCACAGGCATGGTTGGTGCTCAGTAAATGCTCTGGTGAGTTAAATAAGAAAGAGGATCCAGTTTTCACATTCCTTTTCCATCTTAGCGCATGTTTCCCATGCCATCCGTATCATCCAAGACCACTGAAGTGAGTGTGAACTGCAAATCTTGGTATATCTTCCATTTTCCCTTTCCCTAAGAAGGTTGGTGGTAAAATTCAGAGAGGTACTGTCAAAGAGAAGATTTTGGTTCCTAATAGAGATGTTAAAATGACCAGAGGTCATCAGTCCTCCATATCAGCAGATTCAACCAACCAAATCTGTGTTGGTTGAATTCCTCATTGTCAACACAAAGGTATGGAGGGCCAACTGTATTTATTGGGGCGGTGGGGGTGGGGGGGCGGAGAACACATATGTAAGTAGTTCCTTGGAGTTCAAGCCCATATTGTTCAAGAGAAATGTGTCTGTACATGATGCATCAGTACATGATGGTTAATGTGTATAAGAACTTCAGTGTACACCTGTAATGGAGACCAGGGTGGGCTGGCTGGAATAGCTAAAGAAAGCTTTACATACAACATGGAGCATGAATGGGGTGTTCAGAAATAATCAGCATCTGATGGTGGCACCAGAGAATGAGAGGGACCAGGGAGGTTACTGAAAAGAGGCTAACGTCCTCTCTAAAACTTCAGCAACAATCCCTGAGGAGGAGAAAGGAAACTCTGATTTTCTCATTCCAAGCTTGATTATGTTCTGCTCTTTCCCCATAGTCTTCTCTGTCAAGATTCAATTCAAACCCATAGTCTTCTCTGTCAAGAGTCAGTGTCCAACTATGGCTGAAAGGACTTGGTATTTAGAATTTTCTCTCCTAGCACTTGGCATATTGAAGAGGCTGAATTATCCTATAAGCCCTCTGTTCCTTGACTCTTATCCATTGGCATTATGTAATGTCCAACAGTACTGCAGGAACAAGAAACAGGATGTGGCCAAATAAAGTCTCAATGTAAAATTGCATTTTAGCACAAATTACCATCATGTATTAAATCTCAAAAGTTGGGACAGATGTTTTCATCTATCATTATTGTCATCATTTATTGTCATTAATATATATCTATAATAGCTAGCACATATGTTCTATGTATTCTTTGTCATTACCTTTATACATAGTTACCCTTTCATCTTTTCAACAATACTAAGAAATAGATATACTGTTAATTTTTCTATTTACGGATGAGAAAGCAGAAGTACAGAAAAGTTAAGTAACATGCTCAAAGTCACAGTCTTAGTAAGTGGCAAAGTCAAGATTCGAAACCAGTGATCTATCCAGAGTCCTTAAGCGCAATACTAGGTCAGATTTAAAATACCATAAATAAGTAAATTCACAATATGGAATTAATCCAGCCTGTAGCGAATGGTTATTTATAACACCCACTACAACCTGACCACATTGTGGATGATTTGCCCAAATCACATCTGACTCTGAACAAATATTTCAGATTTTCTGACATGTCAGAAAGGACCCCCAGTGGCCACCTAGACCTGGAACAGAAAATGGGCAGCAGGCTCTGAGTACCAGGCCAACCTGAAGCCTCTTCTAGGTGAGCCATATGCTTCTGTTTTTCTCAGTTCCCACCTCACACGCAGCCTTGTCCTGGGCCTCTTCACGCATCTAAGTAACCTGTCTGGCTCACGCTTGTGACCTCAGCAGGAGCTCCAGCTTCATTTCCTACCTTGCTCAGGGATATATCAACCCCCATAGCGAATGTGAGGATTTCTCTCCTGTGCACTGCTGGAGGAAAAACACTCTAGGAAAGTCCAGGCCAGGAGCAGATTCCCAGGGCCAAACCCTGGCTTTACCTTTCATCAAGACTTTGCAGTTTCCTCTGGTTCTGTTTCCTCATCTGTAAAAGGGGGACAATAACAGAAACTTAGCTGGTAGGCTTGTTGGGAAAATTAAATGAGTTGATGCCCCAGCTGGTCCTCACATCATATGCACTACACAAATAAGTGATAGCAATTACTAGCGTGGTTACTATTATTGGTGGCATTAAGCACCACTGGTTTGTTTCTTTTTTTTCCTCTTCTTATAACTATTAAGGAATACTGTGTGACAAAGATGTAGCCTTCGATTCTCTACTGACTCTTCATGTCCATAATAACGTTTATTTGGAATTGTTCATTTATACGTTTACTGAATCTGGAAATTTCCTTCATGTTCAGATTTCTCCACCTGATGGTACAAGCTTTTTGTTTTGTGTTTTATTTTTTTCATTTGGAACTCTATTTTAAATGAAGGGGAGGTGGATATTCTATTTCAGGGAAAATGTAAAAGTAAAATGAATTTGAATAGATATTTATAATTAACTTCAATTAACATATGTGCCTCAAAAAGGCAACAAAAATCTTTGTGTTTTTCCATGTGACCCAAATGAATCTTTTTTCTCTAAATTTAGACAAATTTCAACTCAACATGTCCAGAAATAAAAAGGAATGAACAGTTATGCACAGAACATGGATGGAGTCAGACATGAAAGACCAGATCCTATGTAGTTTTACTTATATGAAATTCTAGAAAAGAAAAAACCACAAGGAGAAAAAGATCAGTAGTTACTAGGAGTAGGAGACTGACTGCAGTGGGTCATGAGGATAATTTTGAAATATGATAGTGGTCAAAGTAATCAAACTGTGCTCTTAAAATAGGCCAATTGGATTGTGTTTAAATTCTGCCTCAAAAAATAAATTGTACCTCCAAAATTGATATTTTAAAAAAAGAAGTTATAGGGACCTCCCTGGTGGCGCAATGGGTTAAGCAATGCACTATGAAACAAACCAAAGCCACTGCAGCACGAGTTCAATCCCCACCTCTGACCAGGGAGGGAACCCACATGGCACAGCAGACCTCTCCTGCCTCGCCCGCTGCTGCCCTCGGCAGTGTATTTCAGTCAGTCTGCCAGTTCTGCTCCCCACTCTGTCTGGTGAATCCTGTCACCTCCTGCAACTCTGGTCTATACCCCAGCTCTTGTGTGCATAAATAAATAAATCTTTAAAAAAAAAGGCCACAATTAAGATGCTGTGTTAATTCTGTCTGCATATATTGTAAAAAAAATCACAGCAGAGTTCAGATCTGAAATCCCCACTGGTCTTGATAAACTCTAAGGAGCTTCAAGCCAAAAGCCATCTCAGGCCTTTGGGCAGAAAGGCCACTCAAGAATCACAAGGACACCCTGCTTCTGGAATTCTGTCTGTTTTTGATCATTTACAAAAGGTAACAGTGTCTTTTTGAAATATTTGCACAGAGGCAGGAATTCCCAAGGGACAGTGACTGTGTGCTATGCTGGCTCTGGGATTTCATCTTCTCTTCCTCTAGGCTGTCACATAACCTAGCGTATAATCCTGGTGTCCAAGGGAATGAGCTCAGTGCAGAGGTTTTCCTGACCTGACACAAGCTGGAAGGCCCTAGGGCATTTCCAAGGGTGGAGCCCGGAAGGCTGTGGCCCTGGAAGTCCCCTTAGTCCATTGTTTCATTTTCTGGTTTTCATCACCCAGGGGACTTTTCTTTCTACAATGCAGGGCAGATCCCTTCGCCGTCATCTCTCCACCACAACCTCCCAAATAGAACTGCAGGTGACATGTTGATTTGTGCTTGGAGTTCTGTCATTACCTTAGTTAACTCTCAGGAGGAATGTCTGGCATGCCACCCCCTTTCAAACTCACTTGTGATAAAGTTGAAGCACTGGCTGTTAACATGCCAGCAACGGACAAGGTGGTTGGTCTCCACTCCCTGCCCTTCATCTAAGTACAGAGACATTTACCTAAAAATGTTCAATGTAAGATATAGTGATCAGCAGGGAGAGAGCCAACAACTCCCCTTTGCTCTTAATTGGTAAAGGAAAATGTCCATAAATGGAAATGGTTGTGTTTCCTGGATCCTCTGGGTAAATTCTCTGAGGTTGGCAGAGCTCCAGAAAGCACTGTTCTCTAAGCAAGCGCCCTGGCTGAAGTGGCACGCTTCCATTTTCTGCAGAAATGGGTAGAATGCTCCCACAGCCAGTTTTCAGGGGGTGGGAGAGGCCAGGGCAGGATTCAAGCCATGCCTTTTACTTATTAAGAGAGGTGGCCCTTTTGCTGTGGTTGCTGGAGATCCTCCCAGACCAGGGAAGTGTGGGAGAACCAATAGCTATACACAAAGAGCAACTTTGGTGGGGGTGGGGAGTTGGGGCGCATAGTGGTTACAGATGGAAATATTCAAATCAATTAGTGTTTGCAACAAATGGGGACGAGCGGTGAGAAGAGGAATACGTGCTCAGGAAAGACAAAATAGACATAAAAATAAGACCACAAGAAGGTGAAAGCATCCAGAAGAGGGGCTTCAGGAATTGGAGGCCATCGCAGTGATAGATCTTCCCTGGATTACAAAGGTGGAGGTTAGGGGGTGCAGGCTTAGCCAGGTAAACTGAAGACAACGGAGGGGGGACACATCCTCAGATCAGACATCCCCACCCACCCCGGCCTTTCACAAGGAAGAAATAAGGTCAGGAAATAGTGGCTCTAAATGTGCCCTTAATTTGAACCTGGAACCCTAAGAATTTAAAAGGTAAAGTCTGAAAGACTCTATAGCATTTAGAGTCTACTCTTCTGCCCTTACATGCCCTTGAACTTAGGGTGCACCTTCCAATACTAATTTGGGCCAGTACACTGACAATGAAGCTGTCTGTGCCCAGCTCAGTGCTCTGAATCCTGTAAGAGTTATGGAGTTCACCCCTCACCACCGCCAAGGAAGCAGGTGCTATAATAATCCTCATTCTGAGGTTACCCATGCCAATACCT
Organism: Galemys pyrenaicus; assembly: GCA_019455555.1. Classification (NCBI taxonomy): domain Eukaryota; kingdom Metazoa; phylum Chordata; class Mammalia; order Eulipotyphla; family Talpidae; genus Galemys; species Galemys pyrenaicus. The sequence continues at coordinate 5,554,589 of JAGFMF010011659.1, read as the reverse complement.
CTCATACAGCTATTATTAAACTATAACAAAAACAGATTAAGTCTCACTCTTCTTCAATTTAAAGTTGAGTTGGTTCTTCATGTAAAACATGAAATGCCAGGCCTCCCTGGTGGCTCAGGGGGTTGAGTCTCAGCACTATGAAGCTGTCCGCAGCCCCTGCAGCACAAATTCCATCCCCCCCCCCCCACTGCAGGAGCTGACCCATGTGGCGCAGCACACCTCTCCTTCACCCGCTGCTCCCCTCAGCACTATATTTCAGTGGTTATTCTGCCTGTTCTGCTCCCCACTCTGTCTCTGGTGAATCCTCTCACCCTCCCCTGCCCCCTGATCCCTCTGGCCTATACCCTAGCTCTTGTATGCATAAAGACATAAATCTTAAACACACACACACACACACAAACATGAAGTGCCTAGTCTTTATAACAAACAACACATGCTACAATGACTCCTGCAGATTAGCAGTCAAGATTGGGGGATGAGAGGTGCATTCCTTTTCCCATTACCTTTTGTAATTCTTCAGTACGATGACTTCAGATTCTTATGCAACATCCTTTTACATCATCCTATCAGGTCTTGAAGGTTTTCTCTTGGTCTGATACTTTAATCCACGTATAAGAGCACTTTATTAAGTAATTCAATCATTAACCTCTTTCAAATAATCGGAAATTACTTTCAGCATAGTATAAAGAGTCTGCACAGTCTGAAGGAGTTCCAAAATTCAGTAGCTATCTCCCTGGTTCAGCTTTTCTAGGCTGACTAGAGAAATCCCCAGATATTCCTGGGTGGGTGTTTTTTTTTTGCAGGAAGCCTGCAGATTGGATTTGACTTTGGTTAAAAGGTGGAACTGGTGACCCCTGCAATTATGGAGAGAGTTATAAATAACCGCAAAAAAGTTAGAGCCACTCTTTACTAACCTAAAAATTTTGCACAACCTCAACTTGTCTGCGTAAATAGGGAGACTTAATGCAGGCATTCCCACAGCTTAAGTTAAGATGCCACTCAACTGTCTGGCTATTTCAGATGAATATGTTTTAGACCTGAATTGTTTGGACCATAGTCTCAATATTCTACTTTTTATTGTATGAATATACAGCAAAGCAAGATTTAATTATTACTGCTTTATCAATGTTACAAATGCCTTTGCTATTTTCTTATCTCAGGGTTCTCTCTTAATATAACCTTTGGAAGTGACTCAGAAAATCTCAGCTATGGCAGAATATGACTGCCTGATTTTATGGCAGGTTGTTTATACAGAAGTGAATACATGTTACGTGTCTCAGGGAATGTTAAAACAGATTATACCTAGGCTAAAAATAACACATAATTGGATGTATATTATTTGAACTCCAGGTGGAAATACTTCTTTTAAATAAAATTTTTGGGCTTTTGTTTGTTTGGTTTGGTTTGTAGATTTGAATCTGACATTCATATTTTCTAAGGAAGGATCAATTCCAAATCTTATCCTTGGGGTCTGATGGAAAACCCATTTATCTCCATTGTAATCTTTTCTGTTATTTTGAAGACTTGTTTTTAACTTTGTAAGTAAATTTGTATAAGTACAAATTCATTTAATAAGTTTCCTTTTAGAAGCAGACCTCTTCTAGTCAAGCAAGACTTTTCTCTTTGGAACACAGACAGGGTCAAAACAAACAGCCTAGAACTGTTATATGACATTGCTATAAGAATTGACTTTTTAAAATTTTATTAAAAGAATGTCTTGATTATCCTTGGTTCTAATATTTCTGGATTTTCTAAACAAGAGACTATTCCAACTGTAGCTCAACCCCTTTCAACTTCATCAACTTTATCTATGTATCTCTTTGCCTTTCTGGTTGAAAAGTCACATTTACAGACACCTAATAGCCTGTTGGTGATGATTTCTTAGCATGTTTCCAGCTTTCCCACACAGGTCTTCTCACAAAAAGACCAGACTGTAAAAGCTTCTGTCATTTGAGAGCACACTGATGGCATGCGTTTGGGGTGGAGGGCTTCTTGAAGGTCACTTTATGTTTATGCCCAGCACATAGGCATCTGGCAGGGGAAGTAGGCAGGGGATGAGGGTTAGAGCATTAAGATCTGTCACAGAATTCCTCCTGCCAACCCATGCACCCTGGCACTGGCCTGTATGTAGAGAAGCAACTTTTCTCTACCCGGCCTGCCTAGAAGCACAAAATAGAAACCAAAAGATCAGACCACGTGACTTCTAGATTTTTGTCCTTGATGTGAAACTGGTAATAAAGGTACCTCATTTAGTTTTTCGAACTTGGATTATTGCTGTCAATAAGTAACACCAATTATCATTGAACTTCACGTTTTACCTTTCTGCTTACTCCAGTTGCCATGAGCTTTTCCAGTTTCTTTTCTCCGCTTGGATTTGATTGACAGCATCAACTTCAAAGAAACACGATCTGGAAGACTGAATCATGTATTATGTCTTCCAGGTAATCTACAATCATTTTTAGAAAAGCTTGCTTGCCATGCCAACTCTGGAGAAAGGTATTATTTTTAGCACATTTCCTCCATCCCCCAAACTCCCCATTCTTCCCTCTAAGCAAGTTCCCTATGGTTAGCAACTATCAGCTGTCCTTCCAGTTTGAAGTCTTAAAACTTTTACCTCTCATTAAAAGTTTTAAAATAATTTCTGGAGTGGAAGTTTAGTAACTTTTTTGAACTACTGTTATTCCTGTCTTGTCTTTCAGCCAATTCGTGCTCCCAAAGAACCCTTCATTCTGAGCTGGTGTCCTTACCCCAGACACCAGGCTTCCTTTCCCAGAGTTAAGTTGCTTGTTGATCTTTTTTAAAGATACCATTGGCCTGACTCTACGTGTGCTTTTTGAAGGCAGTGTTGTTCAGTAGAAAGGTTCTATATTTGTGCTTCCTAATAGGATAGCCACTGACCACATGTGCTTATTGCATATTAGAAATGTGGAAACTGGGCCTCCCTGGTGGCGCAGTGGGTTAAGCAACGCACTATGAAGCAAACCGCAACCACTGCAGCACGAGTTCGATCCCTGCTGCCGGCCAGAGAG
>JAGFMF010011659.1:5481104-5551510 GCA_019455555.1 Galemys pyrenaicus | reverse complement strand
TGCCTGTTCTGCTCCCCGCTCTGTCTGTGGTGAATCCTCTCACCTTCCCACACCTCTGGCCTGTACCCCAGTGCTTGTATGCATAAATAAATAAATCTTAAAAAAAAAAAAAAAAGAAATGTGGAAACTTTGACAGAGGAGAGAAATGTTAATCTGTTAAAAAAATATACAAGCACTGGGGTATAGGCCAGAGGTGTGGTGGGGGTGGGGAGTGGTGGTGAGAGGATCCACTGAAGACAAAGCAGGGAACAGGACAGGCAGACTAACTGAAACACACTGCAGAGGGGAGCAGTGGGCGTGGCAGGAGAGCTCTGCTGCACCATGTGGGTCCCCTCCCCAGCCAACAGCAGGGATCGAACTCATGCTGCAGTGGCTGTGTTGGCTTCACAGAGCGTTGCTTAACCCATTGTGCCACCAGGGAGGCCCTGTTCTGTATTATTTTAGTGTAAGAAAATCATTTGTTTCCTATTGAATATGACAATAATCCCACCTTTGATCAAAAAAGTCATGCTTATTTCCCAAATAGCCTTGGTAGACATTTAAACATTGTACAGCCAGCAAAACATTTGTAAGGGGAAGCACAAACCTTTCAAAAAAGGGTTATGGAAGACTTTGGATAAGAAATGACTTTTAAGATAGATTCTGAAAGATGGGAAAGAGACGGACAAGTCTAAGAGACGAACATTTTAGACAGAATGAGTACTGGAAGGAACACTCACTGATATCAAAATCTAAGGCAATAGCCTATTTTTTAGCCTGATCTTTTCTTGAATATCTACAAACTGCCCTCACAAAACCGACTCTTTGCTGTCCTTTAACTCTCAGCTTAAATATAATCTCACTTCCCAAACAGTGTGTCCTCACAGATCAAGCAAATCTTGATCGCATCAGCATATTTTATCCATTTTCTCTTTTCATAGATCACTATCTGCTATTTTAGATAGGTTGGACTGGGAAATTCATCTAGAAAAAAAAATGGCATTTGAGTAGAGATCTAGGTGAGACACAAATAGATATTGGAGAGAAATGTTCCATCAGTGCAAGCAGTGAAAGTAGAGTAACATCTCAGCTTGAATGGCCATGAACCACAACAAAGTCAATTTGGCTCATGTGGCAGAGTATAACCTATTAAATTTTAGTGAAATATAAATGGCCACACATGTTAGTGGCTACCATATTTTTTTTAAAGGTTTTTATTTATTTTTGCATACAAGAGCTGGGGTACAGACCAGAAGTTCAGGGGCTGAGAGGATTCACCAGAGACAGAGTGGGGAGCAGAACAGGCAGGTCAACTGAAATATATTGCTAAGGGGAGAAGCAGGTGAGACAGGAGAGGTCTGCTGTGCCATGTGGGTCCCCTCCCTGACTGGGGATTGAACTCGCACTGCAGTGGCTGTAGTGGCTTCCATATTGGGCAGCACAGGTCCTTCACAGTGGATACTTGTGACTAAAGGTTTTATATTACTATCAGCCTCATAATTTGAGTTCTTGCAAAATTTGTGGAATATCGAACCACTTCTGATGAGGGGAAAGAGTCATTTTTGAAAATAAATACTTAACTTTTTGTGTGACTATTACAATTTGACCCAGTAGAAATTTTATCTTGTGTTCCTTAAATTTTCCAACCCTGCATTTTAATAGGCAAATATCATTTTTTGTTAATAAAACTGTGGAATTGGGGGATAAGTTCCTTGCTCTGAGTTTTAGTTTTATCTTCTGGAGTTTAAAGTTCAGAATGGTGCTGTGTTTTCCTCCCACAACTGTAAACTAAATTATTCACACTGCTTTATCTGAAGGGTATTCAGTGAGAAATGGCATAAGTAGATTCATAAAATACTAGGAAGATGTATTTTAATTGCTTTCTAGAACACGCTTGAAAACTTAGGTGTTATAAATCACCTCCAAACAAGATTTACCTGAAGAACTGTCATCACAATGCAAATTTTTGATGATATGGGTTGAAAGTTTTAAAGAAAATAATGATACAAGAGAGGAAAGAAATGCATGTGCTTATAATCTATCTTTTTGTGACCCTAGGTTAAAATTCCTTTATATTAAAGTCTGACACATTTATTTTGGAGGGATAATTTCTATCAAAAAGCCTCGATCATAATAAAATATTTTGCTTTGCTCATTAACATGTGCCTTGAAATTTCTTGAGCACCTACTATGAGCTAGACATGGTGATAGACATTTGTTAAAAAACTGAGCTCCACTCTGTGTAATATATATGGTAAGACTGGTGCTACAGAATCACACCTCCCTAGCATGCAAGGACCAAAGGAAAAGCATTAGGATGAGGTGCAGTCTCAAAGAAAAGTCTGGGTAGAATAAGTTGTAGTAAGAGAACAATGAATTTTTCTTTTCAAGCTATCTAATATATGACTATGTGAGTACTTAAGACTTTAAGTCAGCCTGATAGTTAAGTGAGAATTTGTAGATATTAGCGTCTTTGGGGTTGCTGGGATATTTGAACTTGTAAGAGAATCTGTAGCCTGGCGATCCTTTGAGAGACTCCTTCCTTCTCAGAATAAAGCCCCAAATTGTTATGTGACCTCTAAGGCAAATTTAGCCTACCCCACTGCACCTTTCCAACCCAACCACTGCAGTGCTCTCTCATTCCTGCTACCAGCAGAGGGTGGCTGTTTCTCAAAGTAGGCAGCATGCCCCACCTGAAAGCCCATCTCACCTGAGGATAAGCGTGATCTCATGCCATGGATCTCTGTCCTCTACTTTGTTGTTGTTATTGTTTTTAAGATTTATTTATTTATACATATGAGAAATGGGGTACAAGCCAGGTGTGGGGTTGAGAGTGTTCACCAGAGACAAAGTGAGGAGCAGAACAGGCAGGCTGACTAGAATGCACTGCTGAGGGGAGCAGTGGGCAAGGCAGGAGAGGTCTGCTGCACCATGTGGGTCAGCTCCCTGGCCAGGGATCGAACTCATGCTACAGCGGCTGCGGATGCTTCATAGTGCTGCACCTTAACCCCTTGCACCATCAGGGACGTCCTCTGTCCTTTACTCTGCATTATCCATCTTCTCACCACGTATTACCTACCACCTGACGTAAGATATAGGTACTTATTAACTGTCACTCCATCTAGAATATAATCTCCATAACAGAAGGGACTTTGTTGTAAAAACAACAACAAAAAGCTGATGTCTGGCTCTTAGGCCCTCAGTAATATCTTTCTGAATGAATGAGTAATGCAAGTTTCCTACTTATTTTGTAAGGTAGAACTTACTCATTTTTCTATTCTCAGGTTAAATATTAATATTATGAGGGAAATTGTATCTTATCTAAATTACCCCTTAAGAATGATAGGAAGTTGATTAATTTAATACTACACAGCTTAGAAGAAAAACAATTCTAAGTGTTATGTTGTTTATGTTATGTTATTTATCTCTTATGTTATTAAAATGAATATTGATCACCAAAGCAATACATTCATACAACTAAGAGAGACTAAAGTTAATATAAAAGAAGGGCACACAACTGTACAATAGTAGTGGTATAGGCAGTATAAACTTCAAAGATGAGATGCTGCTTATAGACCTCTCCCTCCTCGCCCCCTGCTCCCCTCAGCAGTGTACTTCAGTCCATCTGCCTGTTCTGCTCCCCACTCTGTCTCTGGTGAATCTGCTCACCCCCTGTGCCTCTGACCTGTACCCCAGCTCTTGTATGCATAAATAAACAAATCTTTAAGAAAAAAGAGATGCTGCTTATGGAAAGTACTTTCTTACCTTTAGAGTTTAAAGATGAAGAAGGCAAGAGCCTGTGTTGAAGACCCAGGTGCTAAGGAAGACAGAAGTCAGACCTCAGTGCATCTAGCCTCCATCTGCTTGCTCTCATCAGAGAGAAATCAGCATCCTAGTCCAGAAATTACACAGTTGCACAAATTAAAATCATTGAATTAAAACTTCTCTGGGAAGGCCACACAATCACTGATCTCAGCAGTTAAAAAGAGCTAGAGCCATTTTCATTCCCTGCTATTCACATTTATTTTTAATGATACGAAGATATTATCGAAACATGTTAATTCTTTTGGGGTTTGCAGACTTTGGGACTCATAAACTTATTTTAAAATTTTCCATCAGCTGGGACGTATTTAGCTGCAAGTAATAGAAATCCCGATTCAAAGTGGTTTGTTCAATGCATAGACTCACATAATTGAATCTGCAGAGGTTGGATGGGAAACAGGAATAAACTTTACTGTGGCCTCCCATCTGCACTAAGGGAGCCTGGTTCTGGGAGTGGGGGGGCAGAGAGCTTAGCTTGCCCATTCAACCTACTGCTGTGGGCGGCAGTTCCATCTATGAAAGAAAGGGGGGTTTGCTGGGGCTCTGAGGAGGACCAGAGGGCTGGAAGTGTGCAAAAAGTGAAGTTCATGAGAATCAAGTTGTCTTTAACAGTAGGGAAAATATTTTGATAAGAGACTACTTAAAATTCAACTAAAAATTTGTTATTGTTGTTTTTACCCTTTATTTATATATATTTGACATCAGTTGTAATCCCCATGGATTCCCCACCACCATTTCACCAGTGCACCATCACCTCAGCCCCTTGTGCTCTTATCTGCCCTCAAGCCTCTCCTTCCCTCCTCCCCACCAAGTGTCCCCAGTTTGTCCTTGTCTTTTTGTTTTTGTTGTGTTTTTATTATTATTATTATTTTTATTATTATTCTTTTCCTTGATCCTTATTTGGTTCCCTTATATTCCTCCTAGGGGGGAAACTATCTGGTATTTTTCTTTTGCCTTCTGACTTATTTAGCTGAGCATAATCCCTTCCAGCTCCATCCATGTTCCTATGAATGTCTCTAGTTTATCTTTTTTGATTGCTGAATATTATTCCATCGTGTATATGTACCACATCTTCCTGATCTAATCATCTGTTTTTGGGCCTTTATGTTGTTTCCAGGTCTTACCTATTATAAATAGTGCTGCTATAAACATAGGGGTGCAGGTATTCTTTTGAATCAGTGTTTTTGTGTCTTTTGGGTATATTCCTTCAACTAAAAATTTGAAGCAGGACAATTCCCAAACAACAGCAAGATCCTAGGGTGCTCCTGCTTTTCAGAAAGTGTGAAATGATTCTTTTGGGGCATTCAAAAATCTCCATTGACTACAGGACAACAGTAGCTTGAATCAGCCCTTGTTCCATATGTACAACTCTTAATAGTTAAATATGATCAAGTAACAAAAAGGCCCATCATTCATTTTATAAAGAATTGAAAAAGATGCTTAGTTGTAATTTAGTAAGTGATGGACATTTTCATAAAATGAACACCTATTATAATAAACAAATTATTCCTGTGGTTGAGAGATACCATCCAGAATTCTCTTTCTCTTCCGTCACTCAAAGTCCACTTGGTCCAAAGGCTAGCTCCCCTCACAGCTGTCATTGGGGTTATTTGATCCCTCATTTGTGTAGGGGGGTGCATATCAAACTTCAAACAAAATGCCTTCCCCTTCCTGATTGGGCCAATTTAGGTCATAGACCTGTATGAATCAGTAACTATCATCAGGAAAAAGCTTAGTGCTGATTGGCTTAACCTGGTGCACCTGGCAAGGGGGCACGGCATAGCTGTGATTAGCTCAGGTCAGAGGTCAGCAAATCCTGCCCACCAGCTGTTTCTGGAACATTTTCTCAGAGCTCAGTCAAGCTCTTCCACCATGTATTATCCACGACTATTTTGCATTGCAACAGCACAGTTCAGGAGTTGTAACAAAGACTACGGGACCCAGAAATCCTGAAGTATTTATTATTTGGCCATTTACAAAAATAGTTTGCCAACCCCTGGCTTGTGTCAACGCTGGCCCCTTTTGGAACAGAATCCAATCCCCTAAGTCATGATACTCCAAGGAGAGAAATTTAAATCAGTAGGCAATACAAGCCTGTCACTTTCTTATTTTTTTTTAAAGATTTATTTATTTATGCATACAAGCACTGGGGTACAGGCCAGAGGTGTGGGGGGTGAAAGGATTCACCAGAGACAGAGCAGGAGCAGAACAGGCAGACCAACAGAAGTACACTGCTGAGGGGAGCAGCGGGCACAGCAGGAGAGGTCTGCCGCCCCATGTGGGTCCCCTCCCTGGCCAGCAGCAGGGATCAAACTCGTGCTGCAGTGGCTGCGTTTTGCTTCATAGTGCGTTGCTTAACCCACTGCGCCACCAGGGAGGCCCAAGCCTGTCACTTTCAAGCCAAGGTGACTTTTTTTCCCCCACTTGTTCTTTCTTGAGCAGAGCTGAAAGGAAAGTGAACATACCAGCTTCAGGATAAAAATCTTAGGTTTTGAAGTTCATCCACTTATCCTCATTTCTCTCTTCCATTTTAATTGGTATGAATCATTTACATTAATTTGGTTCAAGTTAATAAATAATAAATGGATGTATGGATTTCTCTATATATTTCTGTTACTTATTAATTCCACAGACGCAGAATACCCAAACTGTCTGCCACATCTCCACCCCCCAGCAGTGGGACAGAATTCCCCAGAATCCTGCTGCAATCACAGAAGAAACAGCTTCCCCCTGGCCCAGCCCCCCAGGATTTGCCTGGCCCATCCCAAAAAGACCCCTCCTGAGCACATTCACATCATGATTTCCCAGGTAAGTGATTTCCTGCCCAAACAGCCATCTGACCTTCCTTCTTTTTTTTTCATGTAGCTTTTCTTGTTTATGTCTGTTATGACAGGACCAGTACATAGCCACTGAGAAACGTTAGGAACATAGATAACCCATGAAGGCAAAAAAAAGAAAAGAAAACTTGTCACCATCCCACACCCCAGGGAACTTTGAAAACAAACAGTGTTTTCCGGAGGTTTGGTCTTCCCTCCAGTGATCTAAACTCACTTTGACTTTTCCAGCAGGAAGTCATGGTGGAATGTTTTACTTTTTCGCCCCCTATATTTATGAAGTTACTGAATGGGTCTATTCTTTGACGAGCCTTTCTAAGGGTCCTTATTAAGTTGTGAACTCTCTGACCATTTAAGGAAATTCATGGGAAAGGGCAGAGTTTGAGAAGTTGCTGTTTCAAATTGTTTTCCCAAAGTCCTATGTGCATTTTTTCGCAAACATGAAAAAGAATTTACTTCACTTGGACGGGGGTGTACAATTTCACCTTGTTTTGTAAATAAAAGGGAGCCAACTTTTCTGAAATATAGGGTTGGGAGCGTCACAAATCCTCATCTAGGCACACCTGTGGGCTGACTTCTGCTCATTAGAGAAACCACTTGAAAATGCCCCAACATTAGACTATTTCCAGGATCTCAAGTGGGTACAATGTCAGGTTTAGGTCTAGAATAGACCATAGGAGGGGATTCCGTGTCACTCCAAGTCCCATGGGCACTGGGTTTGGGATCAGGTGATGCTGTCATTAGAAGCGGGCACCGACTGCTTCAGAGCGGGGAGGGTGCTTTCCCACCCCGCTCACGGCACCACCCCCACCTGCGCACCCCTCTGTAGAGACGATGCAGTATAGTTAACATGGGTCATCACAAAGATAAGGAGAGCTCCTATTGAAGGCAGTATGAGTTCTGCCTGTCTGGAAGAGGAGTGAATGGAGAGGGAAGTTCACAGATGACAGTGGTTGACAGAACACTAGCTCTGGACCCACATGTGTGGATCTGAATCCATTGACTTCACAGTAGAGAAACCTGGCAAATGCTATTTCAGAAGCATGATCAAGGATCAAGGTCATCACCAACAGTAATGGACATGACAAAAAAAAGGCTTCTAAAACCTGACCTAATCTTCCAGTTGAATATCACAAATGGCAACTCTGAAATTAGCAATTTCTTGCTAACCCTATGCACAGAGGCCTGAAAATGAATAAGGATTTAAAAATAAAATGAGTGGGATGGTCAAAACCAATATGAATGAATAGCTGTGAGCCAAGTGGAAAAACATCTTTTGGCATGTTTAAACTGGTTACCTCAGCATGTCCCGAAAATGTGCTTTCAGTGTTCCAGGCCATTAGGCTCTCTCTGGAGGCATGAATCCTGCCCCTCCTCAGAAAGAAAGCCTCTCCTAAAACACACATCTTTAAATTGATCTAAAAAAACCACACACAAACACACACCATCACCCCTACCAAACAACCTGAGAGTAAATTGCTTCTCTTATAATTAGAATAATTCATTGCATAGCTACAAAGCCACTTGAACTATTCCTCAGAAAGACTTCTTGTAAAACTGAAAACTGCGGTTGTTCATGTGAAAGAAAATGGGGAAATATTATCAAACTTTAGGGTCTTAGTTCTACCCAGATTTTACTTTCCTCTTCAAGCAGTTCAAATTTGCTTCCAAAGCACAGGTTTACAGAAATAGTCTAGTGTTTGCTCATTCCTCCAATTTTACTTCAAGACAGAAAGACCTCCAGTGTGCTCAGGAGTTTCTTCTCTGCCCCCTGGTAGGGCATAGCCCTCATGGCCACATTCCACAGCTCTGACACATTTCTTCAGAAACCCACCCAGGGGATGATATAGATAAAGAGACCCACCCAGTTGCTTCTCAACAATGGAGACCTTGATTCCAGTCTTAACCAGTTTTGCTGTGCTTTCACAAACATTCCCAGATGGACCTTCCTATTGATTGACTATCTCAGGCCATTAAAATAATAGAAGAGGAAGCCCTTGAATTGCTCCATTGTAATTGTGGTTAAGTTTTTAAAGGAATTATCCTGGCCAGTTTAGAGCCTCCTCACTTTCCTACTTACTATAAATGAAGCAAATGGAGAATCTTTGCTTACATACAGAGTTCAGATAACCGATATCATGTTATATTCTTGAGATACTTTCCTATTACTTCAATGGCTAAAAAAAAAAATCCAGTCTAGGTACCTAGTTTTCAAATTCTTTGCCTGGAAAATACACTTTAAAGAAGGTCAAGTTTTCAAATTCTTTGCCTGGAAAATACACTTTAAAGAAGGTCAATTTGTAGAATACACATGGCAAGTATGAAGCGAAATACAGTAATCTGATACTTGGTTAGAATAAAGCAAATATCCCTACTTAAAACATTGGTTTTAGAAAAAATTATTCAAGTACACTTCATCGCCCCGATGTGTGTATGCTCATATATATTCATTTGAGACGCAGATCCATCCTTTCCATTCAAGGAATCTCATCAAATGGTCTAGTCAGGTGTCCAGGTGCAGGACGCAGAGAATTGGCATCTGTGAGTCACAGTGGGTCCCATGGTCTACAGGCTGCCAGTGAACAAAGATCTCATTTGGCTTCAAACTTGGACAAGAAATCAAACTTGGACAATTTCCTAAGGTGGCTTCTACTGGGACAAGATTGAAAACAAAACAAAGCAAAAGTGATTGCGAACCCAAATACATTCCCCAGTAAAACACCTTATCTTAGCTACCTACCTCTTCCAGAATCTGGTTCAAAAAACCAGTCTCTGTCAGCACCTCTGGTGACTGAAATTCAGCCTCTCTGGTTTCCAGACTTAAGATCTGGACTTATCATCCATAGCACCTACCACCTTTGTGCTTCCCCACTGCCCTCTGCTGTCACAGCCCTCCTTGCCATTTGCAGTGCCACATCAGCCATTAGAATCCCTCCATAAGAACTCCACGCACAACTTACTGTCACCCGCTGAATTCACACTCATTAAGAGGGGGTTCTGAGCTGCCAGACTCCATTTCCCTAGCCGCTGGCTTCTATTCTCTGATGAGCATTTCACACCTGCCCTTTCTCTTCTCTCACATCACCTCCCCATATTACTCTCTGCTCATGTCCTTTTCCTGGTGATCTCATGCCTTTCCATGCCACCTGCTCTCCTCTACCCTATCTCCACAAGTGCATGCCTGATCTAAGGTCAATACGAGGACTCATGCCTTCCTCTGATCCAGGAGAGTACCCTCGGGAGAAGGATTCTTCTTTCTTCTTGTGCTTTCTTTGTCTTCTGGATTTTTCTTCTCTGCAAAAGCAAAACCAAATTCCTTGAACCCAAATTGCCAGTTTGCTCCTTGCCTATTTTTTCACTCCCTTATATAGTTGTCCACATGTAAGCTCCTCTGTTTATTCCTCCCAGCCTCTCTTGAGGCACTCACAGTTCAAATTCAAGAAACCTCCCCAACCCTGCAATTAGAACTTAGTCTTCACACACCACTGGAACTGCCCTCACCAGGCCTCGAGGGATGTCCATGTTGAAAAAGCCAGTGGCCAATTCCCAATCTGTCAGCTTTGGATCAGTCAGCGTCATTGAATGTAATTGATCATTCTTTTTCCCTTAAGACTATTTTCTTGGTTTCCAGCATCTTACAAGTTAATGTGGTTTTTCTCCTACCTCAAAAGTCACCCCTTCTTAGTCCTCCTTTTCTCCTGGACTTCCTCGCATAGAAGTGCCCCCTTCACTTGATCCCAGCCAAAAGGCTGAGAAGCAACAGAAGTGCCGTCTTAACAGAAGAAGCCACCTTAAGGCTCAGGATTGAGCGCTCATCTCTTTCCCATCTACTCTCACTTTCTGGGTTTTCTCAGTTAGTCTCATGACTTCAAGCACATCTGCTGATAACTTTCAAATCTGTGTTTTCAGCTTACGTGCACAGCAGACCTGAACTCTTAACATCATCTATCTAGTTGCCCAGTTGCAATCCTCACTTGGGCAATTACCATCTTGTATGGTACAAAGCTGAGCTCCTCATATTCTGCCCCCCGTGCCTCTTCTGCCTCAGCCTTAGCTTTTTTGTTGCTCTGCTCAAACACCTTAAAGTCACTCTTTTCCCTTTACCTCAGCAACTCTTCCTGCTTTGCTGTTTTTTCATTTATAATCAGAACTGGACCACTTCTTATTGCCTCTTCCGCCTCCGCTGTGATGGAAGTGCCCTCATCTTTTGCACAGGTGACTCCTTGTTACAAAACCTTCAGTGGTGTGTCATCTCACCCAAGTACTAGTCCAAGTCCTTGTAATGGGCTCACTGTGTGTCCACCCCCAGCTTGAACCCCCGTTTACCTCACCACCTTCCTTCTCACTCCCCCAGCCACGTGGCCACTTGCACTTTGGATCTTCACACCCACTAGTGCCTCTACCTGGAACGCGCCTCCTCTGAATCTCTGCGCAGCTCAGGCGTTTACTCAAATGTCATCTTCTTAGTGAGACTTTCTTGAGCATCTGGTAGAAAATTGGAAGCTTCGGCCCACCCATCCCACCCCAAACTTCCTTATTTTCCCTTTACTATTTTACTTTCTCTATAGAACTTTATTTAGTTTTTTTTAAAGATTTATTTATTTATGCATACAAGAGCTGGGGTATAGCCAGAGGTGTGGGGGGGTGAGAGAATCCACCAGAGACAGAGTGGAGAACAGAACAGGCGGATTAACCAAAACACACTGCTGAGGGGAGCAGCAGGCGAGGCGGGAGAGGTCTGCTGCGCCATGTGGGTCCCCTCCCCGGCCAGTGGCAGGGATCATACTGGTGCTACAGTGGCTACCTTGGCTGTGTTGGCTTCATAGTTGCTTAACCCATTGCGCCACCAAGGAGGGCCCCCAAACTACTTTTAATAATAGTTGCCAGCTCCAGCGGTGAGAATGGATGTCATGTTTTATCATAGAAATCTTTTCTTTTTTTTTAAAGATTTATTTATTTATGCACACAAGAGCTGGGGTACAGGCCAGAGTCCAGGGCGGTGAGAGGATTCACCAGAGACAGAGTGGGGAGCAGAACAGGCAGATTTGTTACAGGGTAACTTTAATATAAAATGGGTTTTTTACACTGGGTTTTTTACTTGTGCGCTTAGAAGATTTAAAAGTTTTAACTCCAGGTACATGTGGTAAAAGTTATTAGCACGTTTTATTTTATGAAAGAAAGGGGAATAAAATAGTAATAACATTAAAGGAAAAAGAAAGGGATACAAATTTATAAATACTTTATTAGATTTAAGCAATGGCTTGTTGAGAGCTGGTTTTGAGTTGAATGAGATGGCTTTGAAGGAAGGGGTTTGGCTTTTTAGTAAGAAGGAAGACCCCAAGCTCACCTCTGGTTTTAAAGCCAGCCTGGCTGCTTAACTCCACCCTCAGGTCCCAGTAATTCACCCCTCGATAATTATCTTATCGGATCTGTGGTTCTGGAACACTGATGGTCTGGAGCGGGGGCCGGAGTCCACACACCCACAATCCATCCAGGACCACCTTTCCCCCTAACAGATTGACTGAAACACACTGCCGAGGGCAGCAGCGGGTGAGGCAGGAGAGGTCTGTTAGGCCATGTGGGTCCCCTCCCTTGCCGGCGGCAGGCATCGAACTCATGCTGCAATGGCTGCGGTCTGCTTCATAGTGTGTTGCTTAACCCGCTGCGCCACCCAGGAGGCCCTCTATAGAACTTTAGACTCTGCTAGACAGGACTGTTACCTAGATGCAGTGTCATGTGGTGGTTGAGATACAGGTCAGTCCTGGAGTCTTTATGCCTGAGTCCAAGGCTTCATGTGTCACTTACTAGGCAGTTAAGATAGAATCTCTATTCTACGCTTTCCTCATCTATATCATGGAAATAATAATAGAGCCTCCATCCCATCAGGTAGCAGACTTGATAGTTATAAAGTTCTCAGAACAGCCTCTGGAATACATGAGGTGCTACATATCTCACCAACCTCTGGTTTTTACGCCTCCCCCACTAGAAGGTAAGTTCCATAGGGCAGGGCTGTTATCTGTTATCTGTGGTCTACACTGCTTTATCCCCACCCTATTGGATGTGGCTTCACACAGAGCTGGGGCTCAATATTCAGTTTTCGAATGACATTAAATTTCCTAGCTTCTTGATACCTAGTAGGAAAACTTGCTAAAACTGTGTTTAATGTAGTGCTGTGCATGGGAACCAAAATTAGAGTCCCCCAGTGTAGACGCCGGCTTGGTTTTAGGTTAATTTGTGTTATCATTTACAGGTGGCATTAGGTTAATTTGTGACTAAACTGTCACTCGATTCCTCAAGATGATTTCTTAAAATAGAACTGACTCCCTCCACGTCTATCCTCAGGAAGTTGCACACCAGAAAAGCTGGGTGGGCATGCATTGATTGGTTTTAGTGCCATCAAACATAATGTGCCTTCAAAAGAAAGGGAAATAATGGGAAATAAACTGAACCCCCTCTAAGTGTTTTCTGACTAGTATAATTCTCATGACACTTAAGAGAGCAAATATTCACAGTGTACACTGAGGTCCCCAGTGAAACAAGCTCCCTAAATAAAGGAACCAATTATTATATCCTGTATCATCTCAGAGGCTCCAGAAAAATAGACTCAGAAAGGTAAGCTTGAGAGTTTAGATCTTTCAGCTCACTGAAATAGCTTTATTTCTGTTGTTGCTGTTCTGTTTTGCTTTAATTAAAACAAACCCAGCAGCAAGGCTGACTGGAATGGCAGGTGTGGCCCTGTTCGGGTATATATGTTCTGTTCAGCACAGCGCTGGCTTCCAGCAGGCTTGGGCCTGACAGCAATTCAAAACTACTCCAGTGCTGGACTGTTTCTGGTATGCAATTTCTTGAGGATAGAATTGGAGGGAGTTATTTCTATTTTAAGAAGTGATCTTGAGGAATCAAGTGTGCCTCTTCCATTTCTGAGATAAAAGGTTTCATGCAGAATATTGCAAAGGCTCTGTCCTGTCAAGTCAGGCTGGTTACCTCAGTGAATGTGCCTCGGGGAGCCCTTTCTTCCTCTGGCAAAGTCTGATTCTGTGGCCCCTGGGCACATTCTGGAGCCAGCACTCCCCTCCCAGCCGCACCCACGGCCTGTCATGCAGTGAGCAACCAAACAGGTTCGCCTGGCTAGACAGGGCTGAGGTGTCCGCAGCAGAAGGAAGTACAGTCATACACACGCCCCATGACACAGTGACATAAAGGAAGCAACTGATCTCCTGTCCCCCTGGAAACAAACACAGTAACGACACAGAGGTGGTTTGGGAAGTGACAAGATTTGCAGGGACTGTTCTGGTGACTGTATAGGCGTTGAGAAAACACGGTTCCAAAATTGAAGATGCTACTTTATCAAAGTTTTATTATTTTAATTTGTATTTCCATGAATTTTTTTTAGGGTTGTCTCCCTATATTATCATATCATGTGCAAATAATGATAGCTTTACCTCTTCTTTCCCTATTTGGATTCCTTTTATATCTTTCTCTTGCCCAATTGCTCCAACTAGGACTTCCAGTAGTATGTTGAAAAGCAGTGATAAGAGTG
Organism: Galemys pyrenaicus; assembly: GCA_019455555.1. NCBI lineage: Eukaryota > Metazoa > Chordata > Mammalia > Eulipotyphla > Talpidae > Galemys > Galemys pyrenaicus. Next base: position 5,537,335 of record JAGFMF010011659.1, on the reverse strand, counting down.
GACATCCTAGTCTTGCTCCAGATCTTAATGGGAAGGCTTTCATTTTTCATCATCAAGAACCATGTTTGTGGGGGTCTCCCTGGTGGTGCAGGGGTTAATAGTGCTATCAAGATCTCACCAGCCAATGTAGCACAAGTTCGATCCCTGGATAGGGAGCTAACCAACACGGCACAGCACAACTCTCCTGTCTCACCCACTGCTCCCCTCAGCAGTATATTCCTGTAGATCTGTCTGTTCTGCTTCCCAATCTGTCTCTGGTGAATCCTCTTACCCCCAGCACCTCTGGCCTGCACTGCAGTTCTTGTATGCATAAACCAATAAAAATAAATCTTAAAAATAAAAAGAGTGATGTTTGCTGTGGGTTTGTCACATATGGCTTTTATCATATTATGTTCCTTTTATCCCAAGTTTTTTAATGACTCTCATCATAAATAGATGTTTAACTTCATTAAATGCTTTCTTGGCATCTATTGATATGACCATATGATTTTTATTTTTTTGTTGCTAATATGTTAAATTACACTGATTTTTATACCATCCTGTGTCCCTGGTATATATCCCACTTGGTCATGGTATATAACCCTTTTGATGCATTGTTGGATTCAGTTTGCTAAGACACTTTAGGCCCCACAGAATGGCTTACCTGACTGTGCTAAATTTCGTAAAGCTTCACATACCTATTCATTTCTTTGACCAACTCTTGTAAGGGTATGCTTGTTCTGTTGTAGGACACCCACGTGACATTGTGAGACTTAACTCTGCACACAGCTAAACTGTCCATAGACTGTGGCCACTTGCTAGGGCCTGAGGGTTACATAGAAATTCTTCTGAGGTCCTTAGGTGTATTTATTAGTCACCCTACTTTCAGATGCATCCTCCACCTTAAATGAGTTGGCGCATGCTTGTGAACCATTCTGAACAAGAGCTCCAGATTTGTAGCTGTAGACAGTAACGCTGAATCATAAAAAGTCTAGTCTGTCTCAGGATCTTCTGACCTGTTCACTTCCAGTTCACCAACTCCTTAGAAGATCTTAGGAAAAGTGGAGAAATCATTTGGTTACTAAAATATTAATGTTGAGGGTTTTAAAAAAAATAGCTCTAAGGAGGTTTTTATACTCTGTGGGAGGAATATCTTGCTTAATTAACCAATTGGGTATTTATGTAACATGTAGAGTTTCTTAGTAGATTTAGGAAGCACAGAGCGGAGTTAACATGGATCGTCTCTAATAAATACTCTTACTAGCACACACTCACTCTGAACTTCTCTTCCCAAGTCAGAGAGGTAACAACCTGTTTCCCCACAAGGGTAGTTGAAAGGGAAGATGATGCCTGGCTGAATTCGACACGCAGGCACAAGTTACAGCAATAAGGAAGGTTAAGATATGGGGTTTTGGGGGGGCATTGTTGAGAGCCAGTGCACAGTACACCCCGATCCTCTTGTCAGCATCAGTCCTCTGGAGGGGACCTGCTCAAGTGCAGATCACCCCCACGCCTCTACCCCTGAACTCTGATTCATTTGGTCTGGTGTGGCATCTGAAGATCTGCTTTCCTAACACAACAGCAGGCAAGACAGATGTTTCTGGTCCCAACTAGATGTTCTAATCCTTTATCTTGTGTGAATACAAACTTTGTTTTATCACATAGTCAATCCTCCTAATGCTCAGTGCAAGAGCACAGTAAAGCCCTCAATAGCTTTTGCCAGTGCTTTCTGAGAATCTAGGATTTCAACAGGCACCCATCATTTGGTTACTACAATTTCGGGCCTCAGCGTGGAGTGATCGTCCTAGTTTGGGCCCTGATGAATGATGAGGCACTTCTTTCAAGCCTCAAGTAAGCATTGAGGGTTTGAAATAAGCAAATAATTTGTCATACTTGTCATGGTATGAGATGACAGCAGCGGCATCACACTGCAAGAGTAGCTGACAACCACCAGTGAAAAAGTAAAACATAGCAACTAAGCATGTAGGGCAGAAGAGTTCTCCCTGGCATTAGAGATGACAGGACTTGAGCTCCAAAATATTTTCCATTCACAGAGAGCAACGGAAGACTCAGCTGCGCTGTAGTACATCATTGATGCCTCTGGCCAAGCATTTGCATATCTGGGTGGATGTTCCCAGTACCGTTTTCCAGATCATATTCTCTCCAAGCCAACTTAAACAAAACTTCTTCATATGAATACAATTTGCCCTTCAAAGACTTCCCATACTGATCAGTTCTGAGTATTCATTTATTTCATATGTATGGAAGTATGTGTGCGCGTGCATACGTATGATATGTATTACTGTGTGATATGTATTATAAACACACATATACATATACACACTGTCTATCAACATATTTTTATTTTATGGAAATAGGTCTGCTTCTATTTTTGTTTGTACTGTTTATGTTCTGGTTTTTTTTATTGCCTCCCCTACTTAGATAGATATCACAAAACAGGAATAATCGTCATTATCACAGTGTAAAAACGCATGGTTATCAGTACTGGGTCAGCTGCAAGGGCAGGGCTGCTCCAAAAACAACATTAATAAAGCATAGAAAAATTGAGTCACCTATGGAGAGATGAGAGGTTATGTCCCCTAAAATCAAGTGACCAGATACTCAATTTGCTTTCAATTCAGCATCAGTTTTGAGAGTTTTCACATACATTTGAGCGACCCATTCCGTTGTTGTTGGCTATTGGCATTCTAATAATTAAAAGAACCTAATTTTGGAGAAGTGGTTGGTTCTAGGGTTAGGGCAGGGGAAACACAAGATGAAGACTTGGTGTGCCCAAAGTGGGACAAAGCTCAGAGAATGAGGAGGGTTATCAAAAGGTCACAGGGGCCAGCTTTCTGGCACACCCACTGGCCAAATAAGGGACAATTAAGAAACAGAATAAATAACCAGAAAAATATATTTCCATCTATTGAATAAAATAAGAATCCATGAATCCAAAATGATTTTAAAAAAATAAGTTAGTGGAGACATTCCACCTCACAGCTTAATGCTAATTAATAAATATAGAAAGAATGAGGGAATTAGAACATCTCCTTTTGATTGCCATCATCAATGGATAGTGAAAATATATAAAACCATATAAATGTGTAAGGGCTAATTAAAATAAAAAGGACAATAATACTTTATAAAGCATGAAAGCAACTTCTCCTATGGATACCTGTTAATTACAAAGAGTAGCAGAGTAACTTGAGAATGGAGAACCACAAAAGGCACCATTCCAATGAAATGTCAAAGTCAATATTGTCAGGAATGACTTAGATGCTTCCAGACTCAATGTATTGAAACAAAAATACAGTGTCCCTGTGTGATCTCCTGGCAAAGTGCAAAACCTAAATCCAATCAAGAGAAAGCATCAGGAAAACCAATTTGAAGAATATTCTACAAAATAATGTTAATGTCATGAAATATAAACAAAGATTCAAGAACTGTTTCAGATTAAAGCAAATGAAAGAGACATGACAACAGATTTTTTTTGTGTTTCAGTAGACGTCACTGACATGGTAGCGTATTGGCTTTCTTTGACTGCTGTAACAAAGTATTGGGTTGTCGGAAAAGTCATGATGCATTTTTTTTCTGTTTTTCAAGCAAAAATGCATCATGACTTTTCTGACAACCCCATATTCTAAATTCAGTGGCCGCAGATAACATACATTTGTTACTTTGGAGTTCCATAAGTTGGAAGTATGATAGTGGTCTCCTTGAGCCAAAAATCAAGATGAGAATAGGCTGCTATTCTTTCTGGAAGCTTTTGGGGGAGTTCTACCTTTTCCAGCTTCTTGAGGTTGTCCATATTCCTTGACTCCTGCCCCCGCTACTCCATCTTCAAGCTAACAAGTTGTCCTCACATTACCTCACTCTGACCTCCTTTCCTGCCTGTCTCTTCCAATTTTAAGGATGCTTATAATTATATTCATAAAATAATCCAAGATAATATATTTATGATCACCTGATTAACCACCTCAGTAACCATCAGTAACCTTAAGTCCCTTTGCCACATAACCTAATATTCACAGGTTCTAGGGCTCAGGCTATGGATGCATTGCAAGGAGGCATTACTCTGCTTACTACGAATGAGGCAATCTGCGGACTGTACATTAGATGATTGTATTGTATCAAAGGTGATTTCCTGATTTTGATGATTATACTACAGTTATGTAGTATAATCTTTAGGGGATACACATTCATGTACTTATAGGTAAAGGGGCATTATGTTTGCAGTTTAAAATAATTCTCTCTTGGGCCTTCCGGGAGGCACAAGAGGTTAACTCACAGCACTATGAAGCTATCCATAGCCACTGCAGCATGAGTTTGAGCTAACACACATGGTGGAGCAGACCTCTCTTGTCTCGCCCACTGCCCCCCTCAGCAGTGTATTTCAGTCCATCTGCCTGTTCTGTTCCCCACTCTGTCTCTAGTGAATCCTCTCATCCCCATCTCACACTTCTGGCCTGTATCCCACTGTTTGTATGCATAAATAAATCTTTAAAAAATAATAAAAAATAAAGTAGTTCTCTCTCTCTTTCTCTCTCTCTCTCTTGCTCTCCCCTTCCCTCCAGCCATCTATCTATACCATCTATCATCCCTCCACCCAGACAGCAAGAGCAAGAAAGCAAAGTGAGAACAGTGAAAAAAAAAAGCAAATGTAATAAAATTAAAAATACATATATTTGGGGAATCTCAGTAATGAATTGAGGAATGTTTATGTTATTCTTGTGTTTTTTTTACTGTAAGTCTGATGTTATGTAATAAAAAGTTCTACTGTGATCTTTGTGAGTAAACTTTCTCTTAACAAATACTTAAATTTATGGTGTATGATGAATGACGTATTCATTCGTATAGATCTTTAAAAATATCTGGAAAATTTAAAGATATTTTACCAAGTTGGTTAGAGACACTGTAATTAACTACGAATAAGTTATATATTAAGCCACCTTGAGTATATTATGAAAGTAACATCAATTATTTTGGACGCCACATCTCATTGATGCATATTTTCATTTTCTGTTTTAAAATTCAATATTGCTTTTAAAATAGAATCTTGAAAAAGGTCTTCAAAAGTAGACAAAAGACTATAGTTTTGTGAATACTATTCTACCCATATTATATCATTTCTTGTTTTGGTAAATGTATCATGATCATATGAGATGCTAACATTGAAGGTAAAGCCAGGTGCGGTAGCTTTATGATCACATCCCTGGTCCTAAGTAGGGGAAGAGAAAGAGAGAAATCAAAAACAGTGAGAAGGTTGTATGCCATGTGGTGTAGGTCACCTAGGTCCCTTGCAGATAATCAGGCTGCAAGTAATAAGTCCAGGTAATGGAATTACTGCTTCCTTAATATTAGGTAGGCTTCTAATATATTTAAACCTTATCTTGATCCCTCCAAAATGAAGGATTTTATAAAGCTTATAATAAAATACATGGATAATAAGGATTTTCAAGAGGAACATAAGCCAAAACCCAGTCCAAAGAATGAGACATAATGTTAAAACAGTGGTTAGGTTATGGAGCAGAAAACTACAGTTTGCTCTTGGCCAAATGGAAACCCTAAACAAATGAGAGGTGGACGAAAGAAAAATAATTATGAAGGTGTCTTTTAAAAGCATGGTGTACAACGCGCACTAACTTGATTGTGCTAGTCCTTCCTGAGTCCCTGTGAAACACAGAGGACAGTGGCTCTGAAATCTCCATGGTAACGCTCATCTCTCTGGCCAGAGCCTCCAGAGCAGCCTAAGCGAGACAGAAGAGAGCAGACTGTCTAAGCCCCGCAGGTCAGCAAGCTGTAACACAAACGTCTCTGACCACGCTAAACATGTAATCACCCAAATCACAGCTGTTCCTGTCTGGTTATCTTGGACGCTTGGATCAGCAACCCAGGAACTTGTAATCCACACCAGGACAGTGCAGCTTCCCAGACAGCTCTGCTTATGGTTGGATTTGTGCTTACTCTGTACCAACCCCAATTTAGGAGCCATGCTCAGGAGGAGGGAAGAAACAGCCATAGAAGAAATGGCAGGGCTCAATGAACAGAGAAGAGGCAAGGGAATAAGGATTGTTCATGTTAGATGATAGGCACTGAGTGTTCAGAAAGGAATTGCAACTGGAAATTCTTCACACTTGTTGCCACAGCACAAAATCTGATCATTGCATTAAAATGACAATAGGTCTCAGCTCTAGGCCAGGCACAGTGGCATAGAGCCCGGGGGTATCAGTCTGAAGTTTTCCTTTCTGACTGGTGCGAAAGGATTGGCAGGATGGAAGCGTGTTTCTCCCAGGGATGTTTTATAGACTCACTTAAATTGACTTATTCATATTCATGTGAGAAATATCGTTAACAGATGGTTAGGTTCTTGATCAAGGGTTTATTTTTTTTGTAGAAATAAACATAAACTCTATTGATTAATAGCAACCCTTCTCTGGCCTACATTAAAAGATGCAAACAGGATATACCACTAAGTAATCTATTGAAATTTACTGGACCATTCCCACTAATCAGAGGAGGGGGAAAAAAGAAGATTGATGTTCTCATTTGGACCAGTATCCAGGAATACTTTCAGAAGGGACTTGCAGGCATACAACACAGTACTCAGAGAGTGACTAGTACTCAGAGAACATAGCACAGTACTGAGAACGACTAGGGTGAGCTGGGATCTGGGAATACAAGTGGTTGCTGTGTGGTCTGTGCTGTACCATTTGGTGAAAAGTCAGTGGTTTTGCTTATCTTTCTGCAAACGAGGCCAATGGTACTTAAGGGCTAGTCCTTCCGAGACAGAAGAGCAGGGTGCTGTTGGAAGGAGGTGGGAGAGCACTTTATCCATAAACCTCTCTGCTCACAGCATGAAAATTGTAGCAGGAATGGGAGCACAGGCTATGGAAAAAGGTTTCATACCATCTAGACAATCGGAGTGACACTGCGGGCTTCCCAGACTGGAGGATGCAAATGTGAATAACTCAAATCCTGATCTTTGGGAGGGGACAGGGGAGTAAGTGGATAAGAGATACCTGATCGATAAACACGTATCTAAGAGTCATCTAGAAGTCAGAACAAAGCGGGGAAGGGTGATGGACACAAGAAAGGACTGGTCAATTTCAGTGGCGGTGACCTACGACCTTAAGCTTTCTTGCACTGGAGAGCAGAAAGGATGGACATTCCAGGTAGAAAGGGGTTAAAGCAAAAACATAAGAGGTGCTGTGAACCACACTGGAAATGTGGAAGCTTCTCATATTTGGATGCTAAAGTGGAGTTTTTAGCTTTTCTTTGGACTTTTGCTAAATCCTTCCTTTTCTGAAGTACGTAAGTGATTTCTACTTAGAATTTCATTTGATTGTGTAGAGCAGGTGTAACTATTCCTGGAAACTCAATACAAATCGAAATCACTCTAGTTGAAGACTACTGAACAGTGGAGCCTCTGAAAGAGAGAGAACTCACTAGAAAGTGTCTTCAGTCTCACTTTGCTTAAACCTGCTTATTGTGAGCAAACTACTTGGCATTTACAGCTCTCTCCTGTTTCCATAAGCCACATGATCTTGGGCAAGGTATTTCCCAGCTTCCAACTCTCCTGGAGGCAGGGTCTTCTCTAGGGATTCCACTTTGAGCTAAGTGGACATGTGGCTGGTGGGCTTAGATGTGTTACAGGACTGGAATGCTTATTTAAGGACTACACCTCTGGGATACAGTAAATGGGATTATGCTGCTCCCAACTCTTGAGAAACTGCCCTACGGACTTGAAATATAGAAACGAGCAAACTTTTAAAATCCTACCCTTCACCCTGACACAGTAACTATAAAGGAGATGTATTTGCATCTGAATCAGATACTACAAATGTGGTAAGAACAGAGTTAAGTAAGAAAACAAGCAACTAGTGCCCTCTAAAGCTCTCTCTGAGGAAGTCCAATGAGAAAAGTTTAGGTTCTCTCCCACAGGGACCATAGTTAAAATGATTTTAAAACTGGGAAGGTGGCGTGCCTCAGGTGTAGGCGCAGCAAGGAGCGAACAAACAGAAAGGCCTTCAGGAGCCCAAAGTCTCCCTGTCATCTGTGAATTTCCAAAATTTTTACCTGGCCTCAGGTTCTTGGGTTGGCATCATCTCAACTGTACTGTTGGCCACTTACGGTCCCTGATCCAGCAAGCACATCACCGTTCACTTCTTTTAATTCCATAATATGTGTTTTCCATCATCTGAAAAAACTACCTTTATCCATAGACATACATATTTAAAAGGTAGACATGGTTTTTACATGCCACCTGCAACTTAGAAAACCCAAATAACTTAAAAACAGGGCCTCCCTGATGGCACAGCGGGTTGAGCGCTGCACTGTGAAGCATCCACAGCACAGTAGTGCGAGTTTGATCCCCAGCCAGGGAGGGGACCCACATGGTGCAGCAGATCTCTCCCGCCTCGCCCGCTGCTCCCCCCAGCAGTGTATTTCACTTGATCTGCCTGTTCTGCTCCCCACTCTGTCTCTGATAGATCCTCTCACTTCCTGTGACTCTGGCCTGTGCCCCAGCTCTTGCATGCACAAAAGAGAAAAAAAAAACAAAACTTAAAAACAGTCCTCCAAGGTCATTAATCAAGTGCTGACACTATAGCTGAGGGTCTGGCAAACTCCAGTCTTCAGGCACACAGTTGGTTCTGCACAAAGCTGTGGAGTACGTCCTGTCCATGACTGCTTTCCTTTGCCATAGGCAGAGGTGTAACAAAGTATGACCCACTAAGCCTAAAATACAAAGTACCCAACCTGAGAAAGATTTAAATAAGATCCACCCATCAATCCATCCGTCCGTCCATCCATCAGTCCATTCATCCCCATCCCCGCATAACACACACACACAACTGTTTTCAGTAAGTGACCTGAAGAAGACATTCTGTCTTCATCATATGACTTCAGCAAACCTTTTAAAACACCTTCCATCCCCAGTACCACACTCAGGCCACACCAAATGTAAAGGGTTACAAATATTCAGATTTTATTATAAATAAAATACTGTTTTTTTTTTTAACATCAAAAATGCCAAGTGTTGCATTTTCTTTACCACCCTGGAGAGCAAGACTGTAATTAAGGCAAAGAGCTAAAGTAAAGGCACATAGTGGAATTAAGAAGGGGAGTTCCAGGAAACAGCTGTCCATGTCCCTGCGACACCCAGGATTCTGCAGCAGCCACCCTGTCCATTTTATTACATAAAATACAGATAACTGAAACTATACAATAAAATAATGGCTATATTGCAGGAGTATAATTAAGGTATCGTCTTATAAAGAACTTTCACTTTAAAAATAAAATTCTGTTTAAAAATATACCACACAGATGGAGGAGAAAAGCCAAAAACACAAAAACAGATTTCACCGTGGCCTACAGTTCAGGAGAGCGAACCTCACCCATAGGTTAGATGGAAACTACCCTGGAAGTCTATCTTCAGTCGTTCCTCTGCAACCTTGACCAAAATGGTCTTTTTGATAGGATGTGGCCACTTACCAAGAGGAACTAGTTAGGAAACACTGATGTGAAGACTTGGCAAGAAAGGGCTGTTCCTCCGGCTGTAACAGGAGGGGCCCGAAGGAGCGGAGGGACTGCTCAGGGGCAGGCTAAGTCCATGTCTGCAGTCAAGCTGGTCTGCAGAGAAGCGATGGAAAGGGGGAACTCAGTTACAGGACCTCTCCGCATACACCTTCCTGTCGCACAGTCCCTGACGTGCCCAGTAAGTACGCACTCCTCCTAACACTGATGCACCGAGCTCAAACAGTTGCCAGAAAGGGCATTTCTAGCTCAGCTCTGGTTAGACCCATATTGTGTTCAGAGCCCCTTCAGCAAAGTTTCCTTCTTCCACCACATCCTGCCAATCTGGCACCCCTGATCTGGAGCTGGCATCGAGGACCACATGGTGCTGGGGTCAGGGCCACCAGGACTGACAGAGAGGCTTGAGGTGCCCCTTTCCAGCAGCGCCGTGTGAAGGAGAGCAGGCTGGTACTGATGTTAAAGGTTGGATGTGTGCAAACATGAGGCAGAGAATGTGGTGATGGGAGACGTACAATCCAAGGAACTGCAGATGGTAGGGAAGGAGGTATACAGTCACATTGTGCCAGTGAAGAGGAAAAATGGAGTGCAGAGTGAATAGTGCCATTCTAGAAACAGGACCAAGGATATTTACATAAATTCCTTACTCTATAATCATGATAAACAAAAAAAAAAACATTCACACAAAAATATAAATTTGAAATAATTAATAGCACCAGTGTGTCAGATAATAGTTTCTTTCCCCCCGCTACGCAAAGTACAAAGTTGCATGGTGTTAAAGGCTATATGTGAATCTCAAGGCAGGTGGGTAGGAGGGGTTGTGTGGCAGGGATTGTCACGCTGTGACCCTAAAAGACCACAGAGCTGAGGAACAGGAGTTGAGAAGCCCACTAGGAAACCCATGTAAGGCTCTTCCCTCGGTACTTACAGGGAAGGGTTAGTGTGGGTTTAAATCACAAAGTGCAGGAACTAGATGGTGTTGGCAGCTGTGTGAAATACTGAGTGCAAGTATTTGCCACCAGGATTTGGCAAATAATGTGCTTTGAGGGCTTCTAGAAGCTGGGACTATCAGAAGGAAATTAGGTTAAGGGTGAAATGTTTCATCTCTCCCCAAAGGAAGAAAAACAGGTCTGGGCTCCTACAATATAAGTTGTATCTAAGTTTTATCCCTCTGCTAGAAAAGACTTCTGTTGTATTTGTCAAGATCTCAGGGACCAACTTCTCTGCCTGATAACGCTAGTTCTAAGACTAACATACTAAGAAAACCCTAAAAATTAGATGATGTTGGAAAAAAAACACACAAAACTTTAGTGGTTATCATATCCCTAGATCTTCCTTCCATTCATAAGGAAAGCAAAAGATGTCTATCGGTGTGAGCAAGCTGCCCCTGTAGATTTAAAGGCCCAGCTTCCCAAGATCTGACAAAAGCAGATCGTCCTAGTCAGTGGTTAACACATGAGAACGGGTTCAGCACATTCTGTGTTCCCACGCTCTCCTGGAGACCATCGAAATAATGGCGTCCTTCCTGGGAAGGCTTGGCGTCCTGTGCTTGGGAGAGCAACGACTGTGATGGCTCTCGACCCGCTGGCCAATACTTTGGCAAAAATCAACTTTTGTTGATTTCCTTTTGCTTAAAAGAAGGGGCGGGAGGTGCAGCTGTGTTTTCTTTAACCTGTGGACTAGACATACTGGCCATCACAGCGCTACTACCAGTAGCCAGACTTTTCCTTCATAGAAACAAGAGTACTGAGACTGAGGAGGTTCTGTCGGTGTCAATGGGAGGGGAGGGTTTCGAGCTCGGCCCTGGCACAGCATGGTTCCCACGAAGGTTTTATGCACTGGAAAGTAACTGAGGGGCTGTGTCCTTGCACACCTCGGGAGGGAGAGTGCGAGGAAGGGAGCACTGAGGGTGGAAGAGAGACTATTAGATAAAACCCTTTGTTCCTGATTCACGATGTTTAATTGCTTCTCTTTAAACTTTGTGACTTTTCCTGGTTCAAAAGGACAGTGGTGGAGAGCAGCAGAGAAGTGGGGGTCTGAAAATGTAATCTTTGTGTGAAGGCACTGCATGTCCTCACAATGGCTCCCCGTCAGGGGGTGCTGTCTTCCAGCCCTAAGGGGAGATGCTAGGGCTTCTCAATGGACGGGGTGTTGAAGCAGCCAGATGGTAAGGTGTTCCTGATGTCTTCCAAGTTCTTAATGTCCTTCTTGATCTCCTCAATGTCTCGGTTATAGTCAATAATGGCAGCCTCCTGCTTCTTGGCTTCGTTCTCCAGGTCAGACACTTTCCTGTCTAGATCACTGGCTTTCATTTCCTCTTTGGCTTTGTTCAGCATGCCTTCGATTTCGTTTAGCTTGTTCAGGTCCACTGTGTCCAGCTGCCCTGTAGAGTCAGAAGTACACAGAGGAGAACATACTCATTCAGTAGGGATTACAACATCTCCCACCAGGACATCTACCAGTCTCCGAGTCCAGCAGCTGCCACTGCGCAAGGGCAGCCCCTCCAAATGTGACTGGCAGACTGCTGACGTCCAGCAAGGGCATAAACAGTGCAAAGCAAGGACACGCAGAGTCCTCACCCAGCAGGCATGGGTCAGAGGTTAAATGGCTATTGGTCTCGGTGGTTTTGTTAGGGAAGATTTTTTTTTTAAATGTCTACCAAATATGTCACTACCGGGTTTTAGACCTGAAGACTCACTTGAGGTTTTGAAGGTCATCTGGAAGAATTTCACACCCTTTTCATGTTAAGGTAATCTGAGTGTCATTTTAGTGCCATCTAACAAACATAAAAATCTCTAAGCTAGACTGAAACCTCAACTGTTAGACTTCAAGGATGCTGGGGTGATTTGGGGATCACTTCCTGTTTTCAGGGACTAAAAACTATTGGGAGATGGTCAAGCTGAAATGCTGAAATAATTTCAATAAAGCTTCAGTTAAAACTTAGAAAGAAAAAGAGGTTGCGAGGACCTGACTCCAAAATAAATAAAAGCTGACAGTATTAGTACTTTGTGGGTGCTGTACTTGATTAAATTCTCATAAGATCACTTTTGTATCAGTGATACTCAGATGTTAAATAACTGGCCAAAGTTAGTACAGCTTATAAGGCAACAAAGCAAAGATTCCAACTCAAACTCTTTTCTGACACAAAAAGCTACTACCTCTTCTAGCTTACTTTCAGCTGAAAATCCATCTGCTGGCACATACCTTACTTTTCATGACATTTGACACAGATGAAAAAGTATATACCCACCCTCCTGCCCCATCTGTACAAATACAAAACACCAAATTTTAAAGACTAGGAAACTGAAATCTGATGCCTTGCTACAAAGTTGAACTGGCTAGGTATTATCAATTTATAATAGAGGCTGATCGCTATGTAAATCAGTCCCAAAAAGAAGACTGCTCCCTACTAAACTGGATTAAATAAGCATTTCAATATGCTTACATTTCCTTGAGTAAAAACAAGTCTTTTTTCTCTTGTGGCTAAAAGCTGTCACCTAATCAAACCAAAAGAAATCGCAAAGTTGTGATCAGTTTCAAGTGTTCAGCTATCAGGAAATCCTTCACTTTAAATTCTTTCAAGTCACTCTGCCAGCAGCATAGCAGGATGAGCTAAGAATAACCTCTGTTCAACTATACCATAAACCTTGATATAAATAAGCCACCTGTGCTGACAGCACAGCTTCAAAATTTCATGGAAGTTCTTAGGATGTGGTCAGATGTTAAGGCAGGATTCCATGGAAGGACCTAGCAAGAACTTCTCGAATTATTACAGCCTACTGTCATGATTCAGTGCACACCATATTCGCACTGTCTTAACTGCTTTAAATATATCAGATCCCAAGACATCAGAAGCTGCCTCGCACGGCTCTATTGCGACTCACCCAGCTTCTCCAAGAGGTCACTAATTTGCTGCGAGAGGCTGTGCAGGGAGTTTTTGACCTTCCTGGTATTGATCTCAGCTTCCTGAGCAGCCTGGGAAGCCTGTAGAAGGAGAGGATAAATAAGACAAAGTTCTGACAGTATGTTTTCATCTTCTTGAAATAAAGTATTTTCCCTCTAAAGAGCCAAATTTCACATGCTTTTCCCTTTCCTAACTCATGAAACTACACTCTTTCACTGCATGGCTTATAGGGTCTTGGCTTGTGTGATTCTGCACTATCTTTATGTTGAGGATGGTGCTATTTTTAATTCATGTAATGTCATGAATATGCAGTCAGTGTCCTATCAACCATCAATACCGCTTCCTACTCCCTTTCTCACACAAGGATGTGTGGAGTTCATTATAAATAAAGCTCTAGCAAATGGAGACACATTTTTTTTTAAGGCTGGGTATAAAAACTACATTTTAGAATCAAAACATGTTCTTCAGGTCACTCTAGGGGCATATTAGCAATGTCCAATTCTCAGAAAATTTCATAATCAAGAGATGCTATTCTCTAATTCCCTCTCCCCATGACACCACACACACAACTGGGATGACACAATTTACATTTTAAAAATCAACCAAAGACAAATATATTTGGGAAATTTCCATGAAACCTGAACAAATACACTTTGCATGAGTCACAGGAAATGGCAATGAAAGGGGAAGCATCTAAATATTAGAAAACAGATGCTCCCACAATTAGGAGAGAGACAAGTGACTTTTGAGTTCCCTCATACAGAATTATCTTGCCTAGCTTCGGGATAAAAACAATGTGACTATTTAAAAAAAATTTCAGAAAGGGAAAATCACACTTCACAAGTAAGTGATTCATCTCTGCTGAAATCTCAGTCATTCACATGGTGCCTTCGTGGGCTTTTTTTTTTTTTTGCTGTGTGCACACTGGGAGGGGAGACACCCAGGACTCTGCTCTGGCTGCTGAGACAATACCACAACATCTAAGCTGCTGCTTCCACCCTTTTCTTAAGCCTTCACTCTTTCAGTGACAAAAATTCGTGTTCCCCAGACTCAGACAACACAGGTCCAATTCTGGCCTCTCATGGCTGGCAAACATACAAACAGGTAGTGTATGTGAGGGTACTGTGTGTTCCTTAGAAGTTATTTACCAGGAGGAACAAGAACTGGATCCTCTTTTCACCTTCTGAATTAAACCCAAACTTTTTTTTGAAGAACACACAGAATACATTTTTCCTTCCTTGTAACAGGTTAAATTTAGTATTTCTATAAACATAATAAAGATGAAACCCATAGACCATCAGCACACATAACACATACAGGCTGCCACTATATTAGCATTTCCATTTCAGCCATCAGTTTGCTGCCAAAAATTAGGACAATATCAAACTCCCCCCCACAAAACTTCATAAAAAAGCATAATAAAATAATATGTTGCCACCATTTACAACAGACAAGTTATGGAGGCAACATAAGTGCTCCAATACAGACGAATGGATCAGGAAGGTGAGGTATGGATACATAACACCTATGGGCACAATGGAATACTATTCAGCAATCAAAAAGATAAACACTTGCCATGGGTGGCAACATGGATGGAGCTGGAGGGGATTATGCTCAGTGAATTAAGTCAGAGAGAGAAAGATAAACACTGGACTATATCAGTCATATGTGGAATTCAGAGAAACAAAACAAAAGATCAGGGAAAGTCAAACTAAGAACTAACCCTAGAAAGCTGACTTCAGAACTGAGGCTACGAAAGGGGTGAAGGGGAATGTCAAGAACAAAGAGGGGAGGAAGCACAGTGGACTATGAGTAGGGTGCTTTGGTGGTGGGTGTGGTGTGGCAACACCACCTGAAGGGGGAGATCCTCTACCTTGAACACACTAACCAAGATGTACACCATTGTTATGGCAATGAAAATTAAGAAAAAAAAATTACTTGCACTGGGATGCATCCTATTTTCACATCCCCAGATCTTCTTTACACAGGTTAGTAGGCTTAGTATTTCTCCTTTCCATCCCACAGTGAAAATGATCCTCTGTGAAGCCCTATTTTTTTTTTAAAGATTTATTTATTTATGCATACAAGCACTGGGGTACAGGCCAGAGGTGTGGGGGTGGTGAGAGAATCCACCAGACAGAGCAGGATGCAGAACAGGCAGACTGACAAAAGCACACTGCTGAGGGGAGCAGCGGGCACAGCAGGAGAGGTCTGCCGCACCATGTGGGTCCCCTCCCTGGCCAGCGGCAGGGATCGAACTCGTGCTGCAGTGGCTGCGGTTTGCTTCATGGTGCGTTGCTTAATCCACTGCGCCACCAGGGCAGGCCCTGAAGTCCTATTTTTTAATGGGAGTGGACAAAGGTGCCCCCTTGCAGTGTAAGTGCACAATTTAAAAAGTTCACGTCTACTGCGACTGAGAACTCTGACCCGGAAAGGAATTATTTCCACTGTGGCTCCATGGAACTCTTTCAAGACAACAGAAAAATGGACCCTGGTTCTTTGTTGGGCCTTGCATTCACAATTTTGCTACAAACGGGGTTATGTTTACACACCGCCACAAATGGTGAAAATCAAGCTGGATATAAGCTTGGTGTGTTTTGGGAATGCCACCTTCAAAATGGCCTTTTACACAAGAACTGGTTTTTACCTCTAGGGAGGCAAGTTGCTGGGAGAACAAGAGTGGAAAGGAAATTAACTTTCATTGCGTTCCTCTTTGTTCCTTGTTTTTACAGCATTTATGAATTATCCATTCAAAAACAGAAATACGTGCTTTTGAGTGTCCTAAAACCTCAAATGTTTAAAACAAACTTTTGCTTTTAACTGAGAGTAGCTTTGGAACAGGAGTGTTGTGCAACAACCTGGCAGAAGATCCAAATTCTTTGTCTTCCCTGTTAAGTTACAGATCCAATTCTTGACCAGCAATCACAATAAAAACCAGAAGTCAATATCAAAAAGACTCTTCTCACCAATTCAGAGATCCTTATTATTATTAAACACCCTTTACTTTCTGTCCCTGAGCAAACAGGCCAAGCCACTCACCATCCCTGCCATCATTGTGTCCTGCTCGGCATCCTCTTGCTTTCTCTTCAGCTCCTTCTCTGCTTCCTCTAGCTGTTTCAACAGATTGTTCACATCGTTATCCAGTTCTGTGACTTCTGCGTAAGTTCTTTCGGCTTCTGCCTTGGTGCCGGTAGCATTCTAGACACAGAGCAAACAATTGCTAATGAAAACACTGCTAATAAAAAAACAAAAAAACAAAAAGAAAGTTTCTATTTTCTTGAGTATGTTCCCACTTCTTTTAGAATCTACAAAATGGCTCAAAAACACAACCCAGAAAGAGCAGAGCGGTAGTTTATACTCAACATTGACTTGTATTATCATTTATTTGGGCTCCAAGTAACAATAATAAAAAGAAACACTGCCACCTAACATAACTGAATTTTATAAAACACTTTCATTTGTGTCCTGTTTATTGAATACTGAAAACTTTCTGTTCTATTGCCAGTTTTAGTTGCGGTCACTCAGCTACCAAATGGCAAACATTTAAATTATGTGTACTTCCCATCCCATCATGTTGGTAAAACTCTTTCACTTGGATAAATTTTACATTGAAAGCTAGGAGGTTCTACTTGGCAGGCAATCATACTACAAAAAGAGTATTAATCCTGAGATATGAGTATTTTTATACAACATAATCAAAAGCCCAACTGTTCTAAGAAACTGAAAAATGTGATTCTCAAACATACAACTTTATCATCAGCTCCAATCTTTCATTTAAATAAAACAAATAGGTTGACCTTGAAGAAGGAAAATGCCAGCCTAAAGAAATTATTCTTTGCGCAGAAGGAATCCTAGTGTAGAAGTTACAGAAGTTCTAAGTAGGAGGACGCACTCAGCTGTGCAATGTGCTGGAAGGTGGGGCTCGATGGGCGTGTTGACTTGGCACTCTCCACCAACTTGAAAAAATGACTGCACACGTCCAAGAACCGTGCCTACTTGGAAGAGTTCTTTCTGTTTCTGTTTTGTGGGCAGGGGCTCTAGAGTCCCTGAGGCCGCCCACTCCATATAGTCCACCCTACACTTAGACACAGTTGAAGTTTCAGCATAAAGGACACTCTGACATTCTCCCTCCTCCATCAATGTTGTTCCTACTTTAACGTCTAATTAAAAAAGAGAAATGGATGAGGATGGTGTGAGACAATTTTAATGGCATTGAGGAAAAAGTTTGCCAAGGTTGATGGAGGTGTCAAGAAACTTGAAAGCGATCACTATGAGAAGACTGTTTTGGAGATGAGGATGCGCTTACCTTTGTCCTTTTTTTATTAAAAAATTTATTTATTTATGCATACAAGCAGGGTACAGGCCAGAGGTGTGGGGGTGGTGAGAGGATCCACCAGAGACAGAATGGGTAACAGAACAGGCAGATAGACCGAAATACACTGCTGAGGGGAATAGTGGGCAAGGCAGGAGAAGTCTGCCATGCCACATGGGCTACCTCCCTGGCCAGCGGCAGAGATCGAACTTGTGCTGCAGTGGCTGCGGTCTGCTTCATAGTGCGTTGCTTAACCCACTGCACCACCAGGGAGGCCCACGCTTACCTTTTGGACAGCGCTGGCGATCCTCTCGGCTTCGTGGGCCTTGTCCTTTGCCTCGGTGGCATCGGCAGCAGCACTGCCCAGCTGGAGCTGAGCTTCCCTGGTCTTTTCATTGGCTTCATTGATGGTCTGGTTGATGGCAGGGATTCTCTTTAAAGCCTCCTCTGCGGCTGTCTTGTTGTCATTGACTCTCCTATCAAAATCTAAAACGAATCCAAGGAATGCATTTGAGCCAAACTCTCAACAGGGGGGCCTCCCTGGTGGCCTAGGAAGCCACTGTCATCACCATTGCCTGAGTTCAATACCCAGCCAGGGAGGGGACCCACATAGCACAGCAGACCTCTCATGCTCGCCTGCTGCTCCCCTCAGCAGTGTGTTTCAGTCAGTTCTGCCTGTTCCGCTCCCCACTCTGTCTCTGGTAAATCCTCCCACTCCCCCCACCTCTGGCATACATTCCAGTTCTTCTATGCACAAATAAATAAATAAAAATAAATCTTAAATAAAACTCTCAACAAGCAAAAATGAAACTTTGTTTTATGATCAATGGAAGTTGGATAAAAATTGAATGTGATATGAACTGAAATCTTAGAAAAGTACACAGTTCTATATGGAATATTCTTATGAAGGAATATCTGCTTCTAGAAAGCAAATTCTTCTTTGAAAAATTAATTCTTATGCAAAGTACTGAATACGGTCTTGAGATGAGCTTTACGTGCCTGCGATGCATACACTTTATAATTTTTTATATGTGTAAAAATTCAGGATTATAGAGGTTGATCATTTGGCCAAGGACTCACAGTAAGAGGTAGATCAGAGACAGGAATCCAATCCCCTTGACACCTAAGCCCATA
Organism: Galemys pyrenaicus; assembly: GCA_019455555.1. Classification (NCBI taxonomy): domain Eukaryota; kingdom Metazoa; phylum Chordata; class Mammalia; order Eulipotyphla; family Talpidae; genus Galemys; species Galemys pyrenaicus. The sequence goes on along the minus strand of JAGFMF010011659.1, from coordinate 5,518,472 downwards.
CTTGCAACCATACCCAGGAAAGCCTCTGCTTTCATAGAACCTGTGACTATTTTGTTAGCAGTGAGTCTAAAGGCAGAGAAAAGGAAAGATAACAATCTCCAATTACTCACATAAATCAGTTAACAGGCAAATCTTGACTACATGAGTCATCCTAACATGAGAAAAATTTCCTTTTTTTTTGTTTTCATACTAAATTATGTAGGGGTAAAATGACATGAGCTCTGGGATTTTTCTTTGAAATGCTTCAATGTAAAAAAAAGCACAGCAGCGATATAGGATTTATTACACTATTATCTCTCATATTGCATCTTTTAAGAGCGTCTAATGGTAAAAATCAAGAAAGAAAGAAAAAGGAATCATCCTAGTGAAGGAAGTGTACAAATTATTTACCCTGGTATTTGATTTGATTTGACCCTTTCTTACCATTCAGGTTGTTGAGAATGTCATTAGCTTCCTGTAAGGTATTTCGCCCCTTTTTAGCAGCTTCTTCAGCAAGAGCTTTGGCAGCATCAGCTCGTGCTAGAAGTTGGTCTGCGGTCTGGAAAACAAATGGTGGGTCAGGGTAGAAGCCCTCTGTGAGTCCCTTCTCTTGCCTTGGAGACCAGGCGCCTCTCCACTGCCACCCTGAAATGTGCCAGCACCACACAGACTGGCCTGGGCACCTGGCAAAGGGCCTGCCCCAGAATCCTTGGTGCTTTGCTGCCTCTGCAGGGGTGGGAATGTGACGACACAGCTTACACTTAGGACTCCTTCAAATTTTGCCTCAAAAATGGAGAAGCCTACAAGTTGAGCCAACCTGTTGTTCAGTCTTTCCTTTCTCCAGAAGATTCTTTACTTCCAGTTCCTTCCCTCTCATGTCCTCTCTGAGGTCCTCATAATCTTTCAACTTCTGGTCAATGAGTCGGTCCAGATCCTCAGCTTCCTTCTTTATTTTATTTGCCTCATTCTATGAAAATTAAGTATGGTCATTACATTTTAGACAAGACAAACTGATGAGAAGGTAGACTTAGCAACTCTGTAGATTGAACAACTAAGGTACTCAGTACATATTTATAAAAGACTTTATGGACTTTTTTTAAAAATCAAGATTAATTTATACACTGTGGTATGTTCAGTGCTGGGCTTGAGGAGTTTGAACAAATACAGTTGTCTGCATAACAACTGACATCTCAATCAAGCCACAGAATATTTCTACCAAGGAAGTTCCCTTGTATCCCTCTCCAGTTAATTTCCACATCTATTTTTTTGACATGTGGCTGCCCTTGGTTTGATTTCAATCAGTGAATGTTAGTTTTATCTAGTCTCAAATTTCATAAACATGGAACCATATTTAGGTCTGAAAACACCTAAACCTGTATGGCTAAAAACCAAGTCAATACTTTGGATGTAAGAGTAACTTAAAAATTTCAAGTTTAATGTAAAAACATCATTTTTACAAAAAGCCCAATGTAAAATGAGGATTCACAATTAGAGTACAAATAAAATAAAACACCACCAACGTCAATATTCAACCTGCCCTAGAGCACCTTGGGAGTCGTTTCATCTAAACCACCCCTTTTTTTTTTTAATTTTCTTACATCATTGTTCATTTCTATACAATATTTGATTTCTCCCTTTCCCATAGTTCTCCTCCCACCGCATCACTTGTGCACCAACACCATAGTCCTCTGTGCTCTTCCCTCCCCTGTTTTGATCTCTCTCTCTCTCCCTCCCCTCCTATATGCCTAAGATCTATGTAAACCCATCCTCTTATTTCTCTCTCATTCTCACACAGAGAGTGACTGAAAGTAATAGTTTAGGTGTACTCTGCCTTTATGTAGTCCAAATATATTATGATTTGCATTTATACTAAAGATTTGGAGTGATTACTCATATCACAAAGTGGTCTTTGCTATGTAATATTTATAATCACCGGATACTTGAATAAGTTCTGTTAACTTTGTGAGTCGCTTGGAGGACAGAAGAAATATGTGCCTGTGACAATGCAAGGCAATTAGAATGGCTCATGTGTGTTTGTGTTGGGGGGGTGAGAGTAGAGGGTGAGGATGGGTGATGACAAGCAGAGCTTGGGGCATATCGGCTGTCACCCCCGTACCTCCAGTGCTTCTGAGTCCACAGGGGTGAGCTGGGCCACACTGGCATAGATCTCCACGGCTTTGTCGCCAGCCCTCTTGGCTTCCTCATGGATTCGGGCAGCTTGCTTCTCCAGGTCTTGTGAGATGTTCTTTGCTTGTTCATACCTAAGGAACCAAAAATGTGACTTAATGAATGATGTCAGTTGCCTTTAGCATTTTACCGTCAACCAGATTCAATCTTGTTTAAATCACTGACACTAGTTCAAAAACCTCAAAGAAACTGCTATACTAAAATGCTATTTTATCAAGATAGCTTAAATTTATATTTCATTTTATTGCTTCTACTTATAATGTATGGTTTACCATCAACTCTCTAATTTGGATACTTTTACAATATCCATCACTGAAGAATATGTTCTCTATTTACTTTATGGTAGTTTTCTCTTCATTTAGGCAGAATATTAAGTATCCTGGCTAGTCTTATTACCACCCTTTGAGGCTGTAATAATTACATCAAACAAAACTATATAACTCTATGGGCCTGCCCTGGTGGCGCAGTGGGTTAAGCAACGCACTATGAAGCAGCCCGCAGCCATTCAGCACGAGTTCGATCCCTGCTGCCGGCCAGGGAGGGGACCCACATGGCCCAGCAGACCTCTCCTCCTGTGCCCGCTGCTCCCCTCAGCAGTGCATTTCAGTCAGTTCTGCCTGTTCTGTTTCCCACTCTGTCTCTGGTGGATCCTCTCACCTCCCTGGACTCTGGCCTGTACCCCAGTTTTTGTATGCATAAAAAATCTTTAAACAAAAACCCAAAACTATATAACTCTGCATCCCCTGCTCTAATCCCTGCCCCATTTCAAAAGTGGGATTAAACAAAAGAAATGTTCCTACATAAATGCTTCCCCTGTATCCACCCAAATTTTTCACTGAACTGGTACTACTCACAAGAACAGCTGGAGAACTATGAGCCTAGTTAAATTACACTCACTTTCTATTAAGCTCTTCAATCTCCAATGCTGTTTGATTTTCTCCTGCCAGTGTCTTCAGAAGCAGATTATATGCTTCAGCTGATGTATCACTGGCCGTATCTGCAACTCGTACAATGTCATCGGCTTCTTGTTTATGGCTGTGTAACATGACAGAGAAAGAAACTATGAACGAAACCATCTCATAGCGAGAGGAACAAAATCTAAGTCATTCTATCAACCGTGTACACACACACACACACACACACACACACAACCCACTGTGGCCAAAGTTCTAGAAATAAGTAAAACCTAATAAATTTGGAATTTTGCAATCATTTAGTGGGGCTGAGTTTATAAATAGCATTCTGTAATCTGAGAAAATGTTATTTTCCAAGAAAACTAATGGCATAAAATTTATTACTGTTCACTTCATATTTGTTTACATTGTTTGATGTGGGGTTGTTGGAAAAGTCATGAATGTATTTTTTTCTTTGAAAATTAATCATTTTGGGTAAGACTCCATTTAATAATTAGAAAAATCAGTAACGAAGGGGTACTGGCCACCTTAGTTATCTACTAATTTTAAGATTTCAAAATTAAAAATCTAAAAATATGGCTTTAAGATTTGCAAGTATAATTTTCCTCTAAATCACTGCATTTCTTTTCATTTTGGGGATTATTTATTTCATTTAATATATACTTCTCCCCCAAAACAAAGAAGATTATAACGAAAGGACGATATCTAATAATGTATTTTCATAGTCAGTATAAATATTCACATTTCAAAGTAAAGAAAAGTGCACATGTAGTTGCTAACATTTCAGAAAAGAGAGCAAACTCTGCAAAGGTGGCCATGAGGAAAGGGCTTGTGGGTGTAGCACCATGAAGCCACGACTTAACCATTTACCGTTCAGCCAGCCTTCGCGCCTCTTCTGCCAAAAGAGTCATGTTGCTGGGGTCTCCTGTAGACTCTGGCTGAGTGATTGACTAAAGAGGAAATAAACAAAACATTTATCTCAAGAGACTGAGTAATCTACATTTAATAAAGCAAATGTCAAAGTTAAAATTTTATTAGGTTATTTGGCAAAAAGAATGCCTGTTAATTTCAGAGACAGATAAAGGAAGTTTAAACTGCCTAGTGCCACAGAAGGAACAAAGCCAGAAAAAAGGACCCTGATGTGTCAATGGATGTCTTTGGGTTTCTATCCAGTTCTGAAACTACGTCATGACAGCTCCTGCTCCATGTTGAGAGACAAATAAAAAGATGCAAGTTAAAGTCAAAGAAGCACCTGCTGCAGATTATCAGGGTCCTCACTCCCGCCTCAGACCGTCCTACACTCACCACGTTGGCGACAGCCATCTTTGCTTTTTCAAGTTCTCTGGATGCGATTTCAATCAACTGCTCCGTGCTTTCTACCCGGGAACGCGCTTGTTCAGCCAAGTTTCCAGTCTCCTCAATGGTATTCCGGATATTCTGTAAACGGCTAATTTGGCTGGAAAGGGTGTTATTTACTCTCTGGAGGCGATCCATCAAACTCTGGTCCACGTCTGCAATGGCATTGCAGAAGAAAGTTCACAAGTTGTCTGAGAGGAGGACAAATCATCTCACAAGGAATCTGAGGCACTGCTCATCTGGACTCGTCCAAACCCTGCACCTTTATGACTAATGTCCCTGTGCCCATGGGGAGTGCTGGTCAATCTTCTCTGTGCCTGGGGTATCTCCATGGTTACGTTCCTTGCACTGTCTTCAACTCTGTTGTGTCTGACTCTCTCTCTTACCTGTCACTACAGCCTCCGTCTTATGCAATTATTGATAAAGAGAAGACAGCCCAAAAATGTTTGATAAAGACTGATATAGGCATCATAGTACATGACATATTTAATTATGAAAATCAATGTTGTTAAAAGAGCTGCCAGACCTGACATTTCCTAAACTATGACATTTTCCTAATCTAGGAAAAAAGTTTCTAAAGCAGGGGATGAAATATACAAATTAAAATTCCATTTTATAGTTTAAATGAAAAGATGCTTGCCATCACTCCCAACCCTAGCATATCCATGTCATTTTTTTAAAATTTGATTTCTGCTTTTGACTAATTCTTTAAATTGTTCTTTATTAAATTTTCCCATTCAACTTAAACCTTGTACTTGGAGCCTAACAAATCAAAAGAATTATAAGCCCCTGCAAATATAACTCTATCATTATTAAAATTCTCATGTCATAAGGCTATATTAACGTAAAAGAGACATTAAGTTCTATTTGAAATAGAACAGTTGTTTTTTTTTTATTAATTATATTTGACATCATTTGTAGTCCCCAGGGAGTACCCACCACCATTTCTCCAGTGCACCATCACCTCAGTCCTTTGTGCACCCTCTGGCTTCTATTTCAACATAATGTTCAGTGTTGGCAATGAAAATTTTAAAGCAAGGTTAAAAAGATGAGCGGTCTAAGTTAAGACCGATAAAGTTGAATACAGGTTTGGAAAATAGTAACTTGTAAGCAGTGCTACCAAATGCATGTGCAAAGCTGGCGTAAAGCACAACTCCTGCCTAACTATATGCAGTGGCCCTAGTCAGTAGTCTAAAGAATGAGGATGCATATCAAGCAATGAGGGTACACAGGTCCCTTCCCTTTAGACCCTCAAAACTATGACAGATATAGTTCTCTCTGGCCAGTTCTTCATAAGAACAACAGTATGTGAAAGGACAATAGATAACCTTTTACCATATAAAAGAGAATAGCTAATTTTATAAAATCAGATGTCTTCCAAGTAATTGTAAGACCTAACTGTAATTGTAAGACAACTGCACCTTCCAGTGTCCCTTTGAATCTGCAGAATAAGCCAAGTGTAAGCTACAAATGAATACTAAGGGGTAGTTTTAAAAGATCGATCATCATGAAGATATCTTTATTTTTGGCTAGTCTGAGCCTAAGTAGGTAAGGTCAGCCAGGAACTCCAGGAAGCAGGTCTAAGTGGAAGTGGATGACACTCTGGTCTCATTAGAGTGTTCCCCACTGTCAAATGGCTCAAGGGGCGGTATGATGGTCAAGGCTCTTATCACAGCTTCTGTCCAACAGAATCACCTGCTCGGCAGAGGAAAGTAGGTAGACATTGTGTCCCAGAGGAGACAGATGCAGTTGGGGCTGCACGGAGATGCCTGGCCCTTAGGCTGATAACAGTGCTGGCAGCTCTCTCGCTGTGCTAATGGTGCTGGCCCAGAGCTGTGTGCCAAACCCGCCTCTCAGGGAGAATAAATGGTACTTAAGAAAGACAACCCCATATTCGAGCCATCAATGTTAATGGTAGGTGTGGTTCTGTTGTTTTACGAGGATGTATTAATGAAATAATGTGTCAAAAGCTATTGCTTCAAAAAAAAAAAAAACCCACCACTACTGTTTATACAGAATATGAAACATTTGAATTCTTGTTCATTTATGGTAAAGACTTGAGGTATCTTAAGACAGATGTAACCACCACCACCGAAACAAAAAATAAACAAAGAATACCTAAAGTTAACACAAGCTATTGACCTTAGGTTATATTTATTATTTCTAAAAATTTGCCTCACAGACCAATTTCTGGACTCTCACATGAAAAAAATAAAGAAAACTAGCCCAAACCAGATGCAACCAATGAATCCCTTTTCTAGTTCAGTAGTTTTATCAAATCAAAACTCTATACATTAGAGATAGTAACATCAAGAAATTGGCAAACTCATTTAGTTTTTGTTGACCTGGATATAGATTCGTAAGTCAGTAATCAATAATCGTTTCACAATGTATGCGTGCTGAGTCGTGCTGTACACCAAAGCTCATACATCAATGCTGGATGTCAATTCTAATTCAATAAAGCTAAAATGAAAATAGTGAAGGTGATCACTGCAGCGCAGTGTGTTTACAGTGAGTAACTGAGAATACCAGGGTCTGACCGATGGGAGAACCCCAAGCAGAAGAGACGCCAGCCAGACAGTGACACCTCAGTGAAGCGCAGTACTTCAGTCATCTTTCTATTGCTGGTGTTATTACAGGCAAGCATTAAGTGTAAAAAGAACCTATGCAAGTTTTAGAAAAAACCTTTATCTAGAGACTAAGAAGTGAAAATAAAATTTTAAAGTGCTTATAAAAAAGCAAACAAAGTATTTAAAATAACTGGCTTTCAAAGTTTTAAAAACAAACTTTCTTTTAAAGTCAGTAAGGTATTTTATTTCTTATTTTTTAAATTAAATTTGGCAGCCAGTTACATGTCTGTTTCCGCCTGGGGTTACATTTTTCCTCCTCCACATGGTCATGTATTTCACTTCACTCACCCTGCACTCACCTCCCATGCCAACGTCCTGTTCCCTTCCTTCCTATGGCCCCTTCTCCCTCCCATTTCCTCTGGTAACCAGTATATTTTTCACTAAGTCTAAATTATTTTTGCTGCATTTTTGCCAGTGTATGTGTTTTGGTTATTTATATTCCACAAATAAGTGAAACCATCTGTTATCTGTCCTTCACTTTAACTTCAAAATAGTATTTAAAAATAAACAAGCTGTCTTCTAAATCTTAAGTCAACCTCTTCTCTGCTTATTATCCCATCCCATCAGATAACGTACAGAGGACAACTATCAAATTGCAAAGGCCATTATGCATATATTAAACGTATGCCTTCATATAACCTTACCACCATATTTATTAACTAGGTATTAACTAGGTAACTTATTTATTAACTAGGTAACTTCATAAGAACACACTAATTTCTAATCTCTACTTTCATAAATACTAAGTGCTATATATTTGGTAGCTACCTGTTCAATTCATGATAGAAGATCAAAATTTTCAAAGAAATAAATCAGGCATAAAATAAACATTCACTAGAACGATGAAAAAAAATCAAACGTCAATTTTTTTACTTAAAATAATGCACACTAGGGACCTCCCTGGTGGCACAGCAGGTTAAGCAACGCACTATGAAGCAAACCGCAGCCACTGCAGCACGATCCCTGCCGCCAGCCAGGGAGGGGACCCACATGGCACAGCAGACCTCTCCTGCCTCGCCTGCTGCTGCCCTTGGTAGTGTGTTTCAGTCAGTCTGCCTGTTCTGCTTCCCACTCTGTCTGGTGAATCCTCTCACCTCCCTGGTCTCTGGCCTGTACCCCAGCTCTTGTAAGCATAAATAAATAAATCTTAAAAAAAATAAATAAAATAATGCACACTAATAATGCATACCTGCAATGATTTTTAAAAAACTATTCTAAAAGTACATTGTAAATGAACAGACTTACAAAGTGCTTGAAATTTATAAAAATACTTGTAATAGTTTCAATGTGTTGGAATATAACTTTATGCGTATTGTACCTTAAAACTTACCTTTGACGTCCTGGGCCTCACGGAGAAGGTCCATAACCTCTCTCTCTGCTTGTTTGAGTCTGTCCTCAAAGGCTTGATCCGTCACTGCCTCATCCCCAGTTCCAAGGTTGGCTATGAGATTCTCCAATTCCCGGAGCTTCGCTCGGTGATCAGCAACCTAAACATAATGAAGGAAGAAAAGGGAAAGCAGGTGTTCCTGAAACACTGTACCTCCTTCTGGAGATCAGACACACCTGTAAACACCTAGGCCTACACACTCCCTGAATGCCTGCTGCTAAGTAGATAATGGGTAAATTTTCCTTGTTTCTCTGACTTCCAAAGAAAATATATGTCAGACTCATTCCTTTAACTTTAAACATGACACGCTGACAACTTCCCAGTTCTGACTGCTCCCTTGTGTTTCAGATTGCTTCTTGACCTCTGCACTGAGCTCTCAGATAGCTATCTCAACTCAACATCCAAAATTACACTCATTTCTCTTAAATCTATTCTTTCTGAGTCATGTCCATCTCAATAAATAATGCCTCCAGCTACCCTGAGCAAATATCCCAATACCCATCCTTGATTCTTCTCTTTCTCTTTCCTGGCCTCTTTAACACTCTGTACCCCCACACACATCATATTTATCCACTAATTCCACCAGAGTCCCACCCACCCCAATCCTAACTATCATTCTTCCTATAGTAGTCAAAATGTTTGTACAAATATAAACTGTATTTCTTAGCTTAAAACTTTTTGGTGCATTCCCAGTAGACTTGGGAATAAAACCTGTATTCTTTACTATGTTCAACATTGTATGACAAAGCTGTCTCCATCAACTTCTCAAGTCTTGTCATGAACCACTCCCCACTAAACCAACAGTCTCCAGACAACCCCCAGTTTCAGAGCCTTTATACCCCACATTCCCTGTGCAGGAAAAGCCTTCATCTCCTTCTCACTGGGCTTGCTCCTGCTTATTCTTAAGATCTCACATTCAGTGCATTTCCTTAGAGCCATAATAGAAAGTAATTCGATTCTCTGTTTGTATGCTTTCTGGCACTGATTTCTTTACTTAATTCTTATTGTCCCCCAACTGGAACATAAGTCTTTGAGAACAGAGACTGTGGCTAGCTCCTTCACCAGTTTCTGTCCAGAACTTAATGCACAGTAAGCTCCCATTTGATGGCTACTGAATGACTGCACTATGAGCAGCTTACCTTGTCCTTTACCAGTCGGTAACATGCTGGGCATTCCTGGCATCCAGGCCGAGACCGATTGTAGAAATAGTTCTCTTCACACTGGTCACAGCGATTTCCCACAAAGCCTTCTCTGCATTCACAACGACCATCATCTTTGCACTGGAGCGAAAGAGACCCCTCAGGGTGACAGTCACAGGCTGCAGAACAGAGGGGAAAGAGCACAGAACAAGGCAAAGAGGAAGCCTTCTTTTAACTCAGACTGACAATGATAACTGACCATATTGTCGCTAAGCAGACATGTCTTGAGAAACAGGATTTGTTAGGAGAATTTAAATGATTAAGAGTTCCTGGCAGTGAAGACAGAAACTTTTTAGACACTGGTCAGTTTTAAGTAAAACATGTATCCTTTCAGATTACTTAATAATTATAGAAACCAGCCAGTTCAAGTGTCCTTTTGTGCACTTTACAAATTTATCTCTATTCATCTCACCATTGTTTGAATACTTTTCTCACTAAAACTAGAAGACCCAGTGCTAATGCTTATTTTGCATTATTTGATAGTGTGTTTACTCACTTTGCTCTCTGAATTGAGTAAAAGGCAGTATGCTACATTCCACAGGAAAAACAAAGGAATTCAGAAAGCAAAAGCCCAAAGAGTTCTACGTCTAATTCCAGGCAAGTGTTTATGCCAAGGAGAAGCAGATGTTTACACAGGACCACACCAAAAGGGTCCCCAGGGTGGGAAGCAACTGCAGCCAGTGAGCCGACCAGCCCATCTGAGCAGACTCACAGCTTCATCATTAGCACTAAGAATGTGATCAATAAAAGGGTCTCCTCCAGTACAGGGGCAGAGTTCAACAATCAAAGGAGACTTTTCTTTGGCAAAATGGAAGACAGGAAAAATGAGGAATCAGAAACACCACAAATGATATAAACTAGGTGGTAAAGAAACCAGAGAACTCTCAATCCCCAGAATTCTAGAGAGGCATAGCACTTTGGCATCAAACAAAGCTTCTCTGAGGGCTTAGGGATCTCCCTGATTGTGAGCCAGGTGGCTGGACTAAGTCTGTCCAAGTCCTTTCTGGATTATGCTTCTGACTGGAATTAGGGGAGACTTAGGATTTGATGCCACCAGCACCCCTTACGTTTGCAGCCTTCAGGTCCAAACCCGAAGTGGTTGACCTCACAGCGCTCACACTGCTGTCCCGTGATGCCAGGCTGGCACTCACACTGGCCAGTGCGGATGTCGCACTGCCCGTTGGTGGAACCCAAAGCATGGCAGTTACACCTGAAAACAGAACACGTGACATTTCCCAGATTAGAAAAACAGACTTAAGGCAAGTCATTTTTTCCCATTTCCACATAGGACTGATGTATTTTGTATTAGAAAAGCAAATGTTAAGGGTTGTTAGGTCACTGAGGCTCAAGTAATTGTCACGAGTTTTATCCAGGACTTCTAACCTAACCCTACAGACACTATTATTCCAAGATTCAACCACTGCTGGTGGCTCTTCAACCTGAGGTCCCCAGAATGCAATCCTAGGGTGAGACTGTAGGGTCAGACATCTCAGAGAGGACCCTGTTTTCTGTTTCTGAATGTTGTTCAGGTGATTCTGAGTCAGCTAGATTCTGACCACGTACTCCATGCTTTCTGCCATTAGCTTGAATACAACTTCCCATGACTCCTGCTGGGGTGACTTGCTGGTTTTAGGGACTCAAATCACTCCTGAACAGAGGCAAGCCAACTATTTAAACATGTGTCCCATAAAAAGTCCTCTATTACATTAAAAAAAACCCTCACAAACACTTCCACTGAAGGCATCAGGCATCTCACCTCTCGCAGCCCTGCCCACTCTGCAGGTTGTAGTACCCAGGGTCACAGGCCCCACAGTCCCGGCCGCTCACGTGAGGTAGACATTCGCACTGCCCGGTCACGGGGTTACAGCCACTCTGCTGCCTTGTGGTCCCATAGGGATTGCAGCTGCAGGCTAAGGCAGCAAGACAGAGATAGCAAAAGATGCATATCACCTGTGCATATCCACACTCCCAACTGATTCCCGAGACTTGTGTTGTTCAACACAGACAGGCCACCCTACATACAGGCCACCTGAAATGTGGCTGGTCTGGACCGAGATGTGCTATAAATGCTCTGAAGAACAGATGTGGGGAAATGAAAACATATTTTGCCATAATTTTTTATAGGTAATTGCTGAAACGAAAGTAGTTAGCTGTATTAGGTTAAATAAAATACATTACTAAATTTAATTTCACTTTTCTATTTTAATGTGTCTACTAGAAAACAGTAAATAAGTGGTTTGTGCTAGATTTCTATAAAATGGCCTTGCATTTGACTAAATAACTGTGAAGCCCTAAAGACACCACGCCATGAATTCACAAAATAAGTGAGTGCAATGATGACAGAATCTGGCCTGTGGCTGATTACCTTTGCATTTGTCGGCTGGATTGAGAGCCAGGGGATTTCCAAAAAATCCATCTTTGCATCGGTCACAATAGAAGCCAGCGGTGTTATAGATGCACTTCAGGCATTCTCCTGTCAAGCGGTTGCAATTTCCCACGGCGTTGGGGTCGATGTTGCCGTTGCACTGGCACAAGCGGCACAGCCTCACTGGGCCGTTTCTGCCCAGAGGGTCTCCAAAGTAGCCATCATCACAGAGCTCACATCTCTTACCTGGGTATGAGATGGTCTGACGTTATCAGAGAAAGGCCTTAGACATTTCTGGTGCTGATTACTAAGAGTCTGCTTATAAATTACCACTGGTACAAAGAGCTGAGTCTAACCATCAGGCAACCCCGTGCAATGGACATGGCACCAGTTGAGGGGGCAGAGGGATTGCGCTGAAGCACTGGCACTGTGCCAGACTGGCAAAATGGCCTTGGGGACACCTCCCTTTCCTTATTAGAAAGACCACGCCTGGCGTGCCTGTTTCGCTTCAACTGGTCTGGGGATTCACTGAAATCAGGCACTAAAAATGCTACATTCTGGCACAGTAACCCCTCTAGTCCCGGTGGATTGCACCTTCTGTTTTTACTGATGACATTAGAAAGACGAAGTGCCATTCCTGATGCTCTAAGTTTCCTGACAACAAAGTGAGTAGGACGGTTCTCTTTGAAAATAAGATGTACGTACTAATACTAATGTGAGCCATGTCAACTAGCACAGAATTGTTTTCTGAGAACCTGAAACTCATCACTGGCCAGCTCTGAGTATAGCCAAGGCAACAGAGAGTTAAGCAACTTGTCTATACCAAGTATCTAGAGGCCAGGGCTCTCTTTCCAGTATACTAAACTTAACTGCTTCTCATCTTTCTTCTACTTTCCCACCATTATTAGTTCAAGCTTGGTATCTCTGTATTTGACAGGGCCTAGGTAAGTCTAAAATTTCTGGAGAAGCAGACAGCTGTTCATGTATTCATTCTATAAATATTTACTGAGCATCTACTATATTCCAGCACTGTTTTAGGTGGTCAGGATGGTACAAAGTACAGATGGTCTTTGTTCTCACAAAGCCTATCCTGCCATTGGGGAACCAATCCAGAGACATATATATAAACAACATTACTTCAGAGGAGAATAAGCATAAGAAAGTCAAAACAGAGCACCATGCTAGAGTCAGGGTGAGGTGCTTTAGATTGGGTGGTTAGAGCAAGTCTCTGTAAATAAGAGACATTTAGGATGACAGTGGAAGATCAGAAGAAACCAGCTATGATGTTCCAGCAAGATAAGATAAGCTTATGGAGGCAGTAAGAGCCCAGGAGACAGATAACAAACAAAAGAGTAACTATAAAAACATCAAGTGGCTAAAAGTATCATCAATGAAAGTAATATAGGGATTATAGGACATAGGGAGAAAGGATGATGGCATTGTTCTTTTACAGGGTTGATGCTTTTTACTCCCTAACCAACAGCCTAAAGAATTACTACATATGGTTAGGTGATAACCATTGAAACAAACATATTTCACAGCCATGTGGGAGAGACATCTGGTTAATGACTAATATGTCATTACAGCATTAATACATTATAGCACTTTCCAAGATATAATATCTCTCCATCAAGTGTCCCAAATGGTATCAATTTCCCATTTACATTCTTTTATTTTTTTAAAGATTTATATATTTATACATATAAGAGCTGGGGTACAGGCCAGAGTCCAGGGAGGTGAGAGGATTCACAGAGTGAGAAGCAGAACAGGTAGACTGACTGAAACACACTGGTGAGGGGAGCAGCGGGCAAGGCAGGAGAGGCCTGTTACGCTATGTGGGCCCCTCCCTGGCCAGCGGCAGGGATCAAACTCGTGCTGCAGTGGCTGTGGTTTGCTTCTTAGTGCATTGCTCAACCCACTGCACCACCAGAGAGGCCCAGTTTCCCATTTACATTCTTTAGCATAGATTTGAGAAGGTCTCCACAATGCTTAATTTTACAGTTGGAATCTATATGAAACAAAGGATGAATGAAGGGATCTCTCATCAAAACATCATGTGAAGTCCTTCTAAGAGCAGACACTGCAGTGGGATGCTAACCACATGCTATGGCCGCAGAGAGAAGGGTCTCAGAGCCAACGGTAGCATCAACCCAACCCCAGAATAGACAGAAGTTGGCCAAGGAAAAGTGAGATTTGAGTAAGGAAAGTGGGGAAATCACTCTGAAAAGAGAGAACAGCATATGTCAAGGGCAAGAGTCAGGCACACCAGGGGGACCACAGGAAGCCCAGGAAGGGTGGGATGAGACCGGTGGACCACTGTTTAGACAACAGCACAATAGGGTCACAGATATAAAATTCTACATCAAGTTCTATTTCTTTTTCTCAGCTACCTTAAACAAACGATTCCATCTCTCTGTGTTGCAATGCCCTTGAGCTTGGTATGTGGTCAGTGGAGCAGTGCAAGGAAGGTAGAGAGTTCTGACATTTCCCAATGACTACAATGTGTCTTGATGAGACAGAGATACAGAGTTCAATGCTTTGTTCTTATTTTTACTTATTTTCATGCCCTGTAGCAGTATCGCTTGAACAAAAGCTTGTAATGGAGCCAAGGATTTTATCAGAAGCAAGAACAGAACCTCTGTCTGCAGGAGGGACACAGTCTCCAGCAAGCCTCGGCTCCTACGGGTCAGCACAGGCAGTTCCTCATTTCATGTTCTTATCAAAAAGAAACTCAGAGAACAGGAATGGAGGCCTATCCAAAGCTGCAAAACTCTTCTTCCTACTCAATTCAATGGACTCTAATATACTGGAAGGTCTATTTAGAGAATCTAAAACTTATCATTTTATATCAAGAATCCCAGGAAAGCCCTACAACCCAAAAAATCAAGTTTTGGCTCTCATCCTTTGAGACAAGTACATTGCAGTGACCTTCATCTCTGGAGTCGTTCCTGTTCCTGGGGGTAGATGTTCCAGATTCTCCAATAATGAGTTCTGTAGACTTGCCCAGGTCACTCAGTGTCTCTGGGCCTCAGTTTTATTAGCTGTAACATGGGTGCAATAGCAAAATCTATCATACAGAGTTGTGAGGGTTAATGAGGCAGTACATGTCAAGAGCTTAGAGAAATATTTGGCCATAAATACGTCGACTATTATTTGTGTCTACATGCATTTTGGGAATCTTATACTAACCTGTTTCCTACAAAAGTCTTGTCTTCACAGAAATAGTAATCATTGAACCAAACAAAAAGTTCCCAAAGCCCTTTCCTCCCAAGGTGCTTCCAATGGATGGGCACTGCAAGTGGATGGAAAGAAGCTCACCTGTAGTACCAGTGGGACAATTGGTGCACACCACCTCCTTTGTCTTAGGCACGACAGCACAGCTCGAGCCCCCAGGACACGGGCAAGGCTGGCAATCAGAGTTGCTGCCCACGGTTGAATCACCATAGAACCCATCGCTGCACTTCTCACAGTTGGGGCCAGCTGTATTGTCTCTGCAGTTACAAACACCTAGTGGGAGAATGGGTATCAGAAAGCAGGTTACAAATAAAGAAGACATGAGCATTTCCCTCCCATCGGCTAAAGAGAACTGCAGTCTCTGCCACCAAAGAGCACCTTCTCACCTGTCTCAGGGTCACAGGTCTCACTGTGTCCATTGCAGGTACAGAGTACGCACGGACTATATGGCCCAAGACTTGGGGTTTCTCTTCTATAACCGGAGAGGCACGTCTCACAAAACTGCCCTCCGTAGCCCACAGGACAGGTGCAGGATTCCACCCACGTGGCAGGGACTCCAGGCCCAGGACGAGCACTTGCCAGGGTAACATCATCCAAATACCCAGCACCTGTATATGGAGGGGGAAAGAAAATCACAAACTGGCTTATGTTTTCCAAAACCTAATGAAAAGGCAATAATGCTAAAGAGTAAGCAGACCCAAAATCCCAAAGATGAGCAACCATCAGTGATTCATGTGTGGAGATGCTAACTAGGAAATAGCATTGAGAACAATCCTGTGATACCTGGTGCAGAGTATCTAGGTTGCAAACTTACATTCTTAACACACATTCACTCACACAGATTTGCTGGAGTTTATAGTCTGCCCAGTCACCAACAGGAAAAATGAAAAGTGCTGGGCAATAATCTGAGGCAAAAAGATAAGAGCATGAGTGTGGAGGACAGTAAGCATTTCAGTCTATAGCCAATAAACTGTGTTCTTATTCTTTTGCTGTAAAAGCAGGCACTGATTGTAGAGCTTAAAGGACAAGGAAAAAGGAAAGCACCTGTTAACAAGTGACAATTATATTTTGTCCTTCATAAAACAGCAAAAATAAGTCAACAATTTCTAGTACTAAAGCTAACCTTTGTTGGGCCTCCCTGGTGGCGCAGAGGGTTAAGCAACGCACTATGAAGCAAACCGCAGCCACTTCAGCACAAGTTCGATCCCTGCTGCTGGCCAGGGAGGAGACCCACATGGCGCGGCAGACCTCTCCTGCTGTGCCCGCTGCTCCCCTCAGCAGTGTACTTCCATTGATCTGCCTGTTCTGCTCCCTGCTCTCTGTGGTGAATCCTCTCACCCCCCACACCTCTGGCCTGTACCCCAGTGCTTGTATGCATAAATAAATAAATCTTTAAAAAAAAAAAATAAAGCTAACCTTTGTTAAATATGTAACAATTCCGAAACCATTATGCCATACAGGCAATGCTTTCTCATTTGTAGAATAAAGCTGAAATGGTGCAAGTCTTAGACTGATTGTTCATCCCATCCAACAGTGCACCTGACTGCATCAGCAGAAGGCCATGTAGAAGAGGCAGCCCTTGGTTATCACATTTCCCTTTAATTTCCATTCCCCTCTGTCTCTTGCGGTCTTACCTCCATTGCGGTGTTATCTCCATGTTATGAAACATTACTTGGTGTTTATACACTTAGCAACTGACAACCCGAAACTGAAAGACATCTCTTCTCTTACTATGTTTACCGTCTACTTCTCTTAATGTCTATGTTTATGGTTTCTTTTCCCAGAAGCATCTCCATAGGTTAATATGCTTCTAACTCTAGGCAGTAAATCTCCTCATTCGAAAAGTACTCTTCCTTCAATTTTTACCATACTCCTAATTATCTGCCTCTTTTCCTTTCTTCACAGTAAAACTTAAAGAAATATCTCTTCACCTTCCAGTCACTTTCAAATCACCTCAAACCAACTTTACTTTCAATTTCTTTAAAAAAAACCCCAACCCTCATTGATGATGCCTCCTTATCACCCAATCCAAGAGTCAGTGGTGCCACCATCTTCCTGAACCTGCCACTTGCCTCTGCTCCTTAAAATTACTTTTCTCTGTTCTTAATTTACTGTGTTTCTAAAACAAGTATTATATAGAATTCTTTTTCTCCCTGGAGTCTCAGGACATCATCATTAAATACCTATGTTTCCAGGACTGATTTTCCTTTTCTCTTTCTATATTTTTTGGTCATATTTCCAAGTCTAAAAATTATTGCCCATACACTGACAAACTTTTAATTCTACATCTCCAGTTCTCACTTCTTTTCCTTAATCTTGGATCCATGTTTCTAACCATGTAAGAGACTTTTTCATCTGGTAACACAAGTACAATGAAAGATCAATGCATCTGAGTTGCTGACACCAGTCCACCTACTTCCCCCAGGCAGGTCTACCTTACTATGAAAGGGTTTTTATTTAAAAAAAAAAATAAATAAAGGAAAAAATTTTAGGATACCATAAAACAATTTTGCTTATTTAAAATTGTAACAAATGTTCACTCCATAATTTCTAAGTTTTCATGACTTAGTCAATGGTTAAATTATCCAGATTTTATAATTACGCATTAATAAGTAGAAAGAAAGGAAGATTAAGCAGCTTAAACCAGTAGAATATTTAGAGTACTTAAAAGAATCTATTTATATGTAACATAACCTCAGTAGACTTATTATCAAATCATACCATTAACTAATTTTAGTAAATTTTGTTCAGGTCCTCGAAAGCAGTTAAAAATGCATTTTTATACCTAATTCATGTCCAGTGAGGCAGTTTATACTACCTAAGTGCTACACTAATAAAGTGCATTATCACAGATTCTTCTGTCTGTATGTTTTAAAGCAATTCTCCCAAACGATATCATAACTTACTTCTCTCACTATATGTCCCACGGATCTTGATAGAGGTCAAATTGTTCAGGAGCTTCTGAAATTCAAAAGGGGTAAGAGCAGGCCTCCAAGGGTAATCTGTTGCTTCATGGAGCCTGGAGAGAGAAAAAGGGTCAAGTCAACTTCTGTGAGGACAGTTCTAGAAACTGAGAAAGCATTCATTTCTTCTTCATGTACAGCACCAAGGATGCAATGCTCTAATAATCTAACCTAATGAACAGTGAGTATTGTTGGACAGTCGATGGAAAGGCTATAGGTAATCAAAAGGATTTTTGCGAAGTCAAGTCTCTTCAACTTCAAAAGTCAAAGTCTCTTCAACATCCATTTTGAGGTTACATATGTTGAGATAAAGAAACCATTTCTATCCTCCTGTTCAAGTCAGATTTCACAAAAAGGGCTACCCCTACCTGAAGATGTATTTCACCGCTGTCTCACTAGGGTAGGCGTTGCTTTGAGCAATCAAGGGCACAGACACTCTCAGGCCAGCTCCTTCAAGCACCACATCTTCTGCAGAGAGGCGAGTGTCTCGCCTGTCCACTCGAAAGGAGAAGGAGAAGTTCTGACCATAACTCAGCACCTGTTTTCCCAGGAACTTTGCTGGATGCAAACACAACAGTGGCATGCAAGAATGTGAGAATGAAGCCAACAAGAACACACATCTAACCAGATTACTTTCTTGCTTCACTTACCAGGAGCAATGAAGTACCTAGGAAAGTAGCTATCTGAGATGACAGAGATATCTTGCCTCTCAGGAGACCACTCAAGTAACGCTGCAGAGCCGTCCCTCTGTTCTGCATGCCACCCATCCTCGCCTGCAAGTAGGAGGCAGAGATGAAAACACAAGTTCCACTACTCTGTACATGCCCTGATTCATTGGGTCCTTTATATCCCACAAAAACATAGAAAGTCATCAATAAAAGTTTTTGAATACATGAATGCTGTAATATACTATAACTGTCAAACTATATTTTATGTAACATGTGTACTCACTATGGAAAGCTCTAAAACCATAGGTACTTTTCATTAAATTAATTTAAAAAAGCAAAAATAGAATGGGCCTCCCTGGTGTTGTAGTGTGAGTTCAATCCCCAGAAAGAAGGGGACCCACAGGGCACAGCAGACCTCTCCTGCCTCACTCGCTGCTCCCCTCAGCAGTGTATTTCAGTCCATCTGCCTGTTCTGCTCCCCACTCTGTCTCTGGTGGATCCTCTCCGCTCCATACTTCTAGACTGTACCCCAGCTCTTGTATGCATACATAATTTTTTTAAAAAAAGCAAAAATAGAAAGTTATAAACTTTTAAAATAATACACTTTAAAACACATGAAGTGTTACTACCATTAAGCCCTTAAAGAGTTACTAACTTAAAAAACTACTGTTAAATCTAGTCTCACAATTCTAGAAGATGGAAGGAAAGGTCAAAATTACCAATCTGAAAGTTAGAGGTTATAGAATAAACACTGTAGCCCACAGCATTTGTACAGACAGAGGAATGCCCAAAGCAGAAGCAGGGTGTGCAACCCCTTGGATTTGATGATTCCAGATTAAAAAATCCAGGTTTGCATCTGGAAAAGATTAAGACACAATCAACATTTTCAGTACTTGAACTGTGGTAACAGAGAAAACAATACAGCTAGAGAAAGATGAGCTACCTCTCACAGTTGAAGCCTTCCACGTTGTCTTTGCAGACACATCTTCCTGTTTCAATATTGCATTCCTTGGTGCTGCCAGAGGGGTCACAGGCACAAGGTCTGCCCAGTGGAAAGTGGATGAAAGCAATGAGAGAAGAGAAGGAAGGAAAAGAAACTGGACTCAAAGTTACCCATTGGTTTTACATGCTAACAGGTTCTTTTGTAAAGGAGTAAAAGCAAATGTGAATCCCAAAATCATTTTTATATCTGGATTCAGTTTTAATCAAGGTTACTCATTGTATTTAGATATTAAAAACTCTTCAATCTAAGTACAAACTACTTCTGGGACATCAGTATGATCAGAAGTCTTGAACGTTGCTGACAATTACTATAGGGGAAAAATGTTTCTGTTGCTGCAGGTAAATCACAAACTACTGTTATTATGAATCAACTACATTAGATTCTGCCCCTTCTGTTCAGCTTTGTAACAGTCTTACCTGCATCCTGCCTCAGTGAGAGAATGGTATCCAGGCTGGCAGCGATCACATTTGTCACCCATCACTCCTGGCTTACAGCTGCATCTGCCATAGCTGTCACACTGTGTGCTCAGAGAACCTGAAATTTAGAAAGCCTGTCAATCATCAGAGGTATGTAAAATTAACATGTCAAATAAAGAAGGCTGGTAACTAAAACAACACCTGAAAACCAACATGCAATCTCTAGAGGGGTACAGAGAGAATAAGGATTGTGTTTTAACTCAAAACCCCTTCTTTCAAGACATGGTACCTGAATTTTCCACATATACACCCTAAAGTGAATCGAAAGTAGTGAAAGTCCTAAAGTTACGGTGTTCAGGATTCATCAAGTTGAAAACACCAGCAAATCACTCTGTACCCAATGATAAACTGCAGCCCAGACCAAGGGTCAAGTACTGTCTGCCTAAGCCCCATGTTGAAAATTCAAGTACACAAAGGCATCAACAATAAAAACAAAGGTCAAACTCTAAAAGAAAGACTAAGGGGGCGCCACATCTCTGAAGACACATCAGCATGCTAAGTGCCCTAGGGAGCTTAGACTAAATAAAACCGTTCACAAGGAAGGAGTCGTGAAGCAGCTAACATTCTACAGTCAAAGTGCAAACGGTCTCTGTGCTCTTGTTACGAATTATTTGCAGGCTGACCCCGCATTTTAACATACATCAGAAAGTCACCTTGAAAGTTCAACTTGATTAAAGAGAACGGAGGGCGGGGGTTCGGCAGATCTGGAATCATGGATGTGTTCCAATAATGCACACGCTTCTGTACTTAAACTATGCCACTGCCTCGAAACTGCACCCTGAGCTTATCTTCTGAGGGCACGGGAAACACTTATTCTGTTTTTCAGCTCATCAGACTGCAGCAGAGCCTGCCTGTCACTTACCCACAGGGCTGCAGTGGCACGGAGAGCAGGCTTCGTGGTTTCCAAGGCGGAAGAAATTCTCCCGGCACCTCTCACAGTTGGCGCCGTCCGTGTTACCCTGACAGTTGGTGCAGTGGCCCCCGTGGCCAGTGGAGCGATACAGCTCAGGGTCAAAGTAGCATTCCTGTGATCGCCCATTGCAGTCGCAGGCTGTCAGTGCAAACACAGCATGTGCATTAAGCCAGGCCCATGTTCCTCTATGAGGCATTTTTTGAAAGACACAAGGAAAACCGAACCTCATCTCCCAGATAACTATGACAGGTAGGTGATGGGAAAATGAGACTCACCGCCACACACACTGTTCATTAAAAACAAAAATTAAAACCTAAATTAAAAAAAAATCCAGCTTGTCAAAAAGGGTTTACAGAGCCAGAATACTAAGAAATGCTCATTCTTATCAAATCTACGATCATAAACTACAAAGACAGAATTTTCAGTTGATTGCTCAGATATACATGTCAAAGCCACGTCATATTATATTTTTTTCTGAATTTTTCTCTGTCATGTTATAAATAAATCTAAGAACAAGGTGCCAATTTACACACAGGTTTCAATGTATCTTAACTTTTTAAGCGTGAGATGATTTAAAGATACAAGAAACTAACTTCCAAAGTGCCAGATTACTTGTATATCCAGTCCAGAGTAAGCTAAGTGGCATGGGTTAAAATTAGTGTCTCTGTAGATGGAAATGGAGTTGGAAGAAAATCTAGATCTACTAGCTACACCCACCTATTATGCACCACCAAGTCCACCGGTCACGTCAAGTAACTTTATTCCCTGCACAGCACAGCCATGTTGTAAGAACAAGGGTCTGTAGTCACAGAAATTCTTCATTTATTAAGATGACTTTTCTCAGAATTGTTGGTTCAGCCCAAACTGTTGGCAGGACTGAGCGAGCACCAAGTAAGTTTTATTTAATTTCAGATAGAGTAAGAAGTTTTTGTTTTAAAAATTTTAAAATGTTTTAAAAATACAGTCTTTTTATTTTTCCTTCCCTTCCTTTATAATCAGTTCTTGTATAGTATTATATTTGATAACATTTTAGAAACTGGAATTACTGGCACCAAAAAAAAAAAGAATTGTGTTGAGTAACTTTTATAGCTTCAATTCCCCTTTTCATTCGTTCTTCCTAGATTAACCTTCAACCTACCCAGGCCACTCCACTTAAACATCTGGGACTCTGAAACTAAAAGGCAGAACAATTTGTGTCTATGCTGTTTTAACCCACAGCTAAAGCAGATACTGCAGCTTCTCTATCACTAGCTGAAAGAGAGAAATCAGCTGTTACTTTCTCTTTACTAGTCCTCGTACCCTTATAATACTACTGTAGTGTTGTCCAACTTCTAGAAACCTCACTCTTTGAGGGGATCACAGAGCTGAATGGACCAAGGAGAAAAGCAAACTGACTTAGTTCCTCAATAAAGTTCTCTAGCTACAGAAATCAGTTCACTTGGTAAGCTGGTGATATGTATTCCTTGTTTTCTTCATATTCCTGAGGAGACTTAAAATATGGCCACAAGATCATTAACCCCAACTACTTTTCAAGCATGTGTACATGGTTTAGATGTCACATTTTTAGGGTGATTTAGTATTTCCTTTACCAGTCTTAATCATGTAACATCAAACACTAGACACTACAGTTCAGCAAAAAAATTTAAAGATCTCAAGCAAGTGCTTAGGATGTAGAATTTATCTGCAAATCCTGGATTTGCTGAGGGAAAGAAAAAATGAACAAGAAAGTATGCTCTAAGCAGTTATAGTCATGAATTAAGATATCAGTCCTTTCTCAAAGTTTCTGCCAATGATTCCTACAGGTTCAGACTATATTCTTTTTATTACCTTTATTATTAAGAGAGTATGAAGGAATAATTCTATGAACACAAGAAAATGACTGCTGCTTTAAAAGTTTCTTATTTAAGTCCTTGGTAAGTCCTACACGATCTCATAGTTCCTTTCTAATATTCTTTCCTCTGTTTGTTCAGAAAAGAGATAAACAATGTGCAACCTTTTTCACTTTACCCTTTTCAAGGAATACTGATGTATTTTCTTCTCCCAAAGGTACCCACCCTCTTTGTACAGGAGCAGTGGAAAATTCTCCCTATTATTTTCAGTGAGAGAAAGGAAAAATACTTTTGAGAATAATCTTTTGAATGATAGCCTCAACTTAAAACTTAAGGTCTAGAAGCAAATACATGTTAATCAATGACCTTGGATTCTAGAATAAATGAGCATTGGACAAAAGAAGACTATTTTATAGGGCAACAAAGGAAACCTTACTTTAGACTATGCTAATGTGGTATCTGGATCTAAGTACAATGTCAAACCTTGAAGATGCTGCTCTCACTCTGAGAAGTATGCTCATGAAGGCAACACGAAAGGAGCACAGACATATGGACAGTCAGTTTATATTTACAGTCAACTGCCCTCATCTATGACTGCCCTCTGACATGCTCGGGGCTGACTTTCTCAAATGACGTAAGAAGGACTGCCCTTCAGAGTTTTCCTTCAAGGCAGAACAAAAGAAGCCACCCATTCCTTCCTCCATCTCTGTTAGTCCCGGGGAAGGGGATGACTGAGCAGCCAATGCCAAGGGCACTCACGCAGGCATTCGCTGGCACTCTCCGCTGTTGCCCTCCTCCACGGCCGGTCATTGAAGAAAGGAAGACACTTCTCACAGTCCACCCCATAAGTATTGTGCTTGCAGTTACATGCCAACTTGCCAAATTCATTCTTCACACACTCACTTGCGTGCCCGTTACATTTACATCTGGGGAGAGAAGAGACACTCAGAAGAGTGAAACAGCTACAGAGTCCTAGAAATCAACGTCTTTCCACAGTCACAGAAAGATGATGCACCCACACAACTTCAGATGATTTCACAACATCTTTCAGTTTTATCATTCAGCATTGTAAACTGAGCAGCTGAACAAAATTAAGTAATGATTGTTTGAGTTTTCTGGTATGAGGAAAATGACACAAGCTCAAACCCAGAAAGGTAGCTTTATTTAACAAGGGAGGAGGTATAAGCCAGACTTCCCTAATAATTTCTGAAGTCACCTGTGGGATTACTGTTTGCAGTCAAATGTGTGTGAAAAGGCAGCCATTTTAGTGGTTACAGAGAGCATGGACTCAGAAGCCAGGCCGCCTGATTGAAAGCCTGCTCGTTTGTCAATGGATGTAATGTAATCTTTGTGCCTCACCTGTAAGACAGAGGGATGACCATTTCTACATCATCAGGTTCTCAGGAGAACTGTTATGTGCCAATAACTGTGTGAGCATGTAAGTTAATAACTATGCACCAACATTCTGCTGTAATGAATGATTTTAAGGTTCTCCAATCTGAAAATTCTAAGTCACTCTAGACGCCTCACCACCATATGGATCTCTAGTACTGACAGACACTCAGAATGTTTGGGCAAGACCCCCTCGAGCTTCCCCTAGATGCAGGTACAATCATAAACTAAGAGCTCATGGAAATCTCATGAATATGATCATGCACTCTGGGGCACTGATGTTTCCCTCACCTGCTTTTTAAAAGCCGCTATCAGTTCCCTTAGTAATACACTAAGCACTTCTGAAGCATCCACATTGTGCCAGAGTGAGTCCCAAATTGCTGTCTCCTATTCTCATTTTTCTTCCAAAAAACTCTTATCCTTGAATGCTACATACAGAGATGTCCACCACCGTCTACAATTTTACCTATCTAAAAAGAAATTCACTATGTCCTCGAATTAAGTTCGACTTCTTAACTTACTCCGTTAATGGTACTATCATTCTCTTGACCACCAAACCTTAAAATCACAAAACCTTAAAAAAACCTTTTAGTAAAACCTTGATAATTCTTCACAGTAAAATCATCCACATGTTCTTTTACGCCCTGTCATCAAGTGTTTGTTGCTAACACCTAGAGCACACGGCATCATGACAGGAATACAAATTCTCCTGCTCGTACTCTATGCTCGCCCTGCCTGTACACTAATCTTCCCAACCCACTGTTTTGATTTCATAGACTACTCTAAAAGTTCTGCATCATCTCACTGGTTATAGTTTGCATCAATCTCACCAAGTACCCCATAGCAGGAACACTGCTGTTCAAACTTCAAGTCTAAAACAGGAGCGATTAAATCCAAGACTCCTGATCTACTAACTAAAATCTCTGACCGCCAAACTATCATTTTCACTTAACAACTCTACAGTTCCACATATGGCATTTTCCTGAAGTCAAATGGATTTATACTCTCCCAACTCTAAGCCTTTCCTCATGACATGCCCATCTGCCAACCAACCCAGATAGCCTTCCTCCTTATCTAAAGCCTACCCTTCCTCACAAGCCAGTTCAGATCCCATTTGCTTCTCCAGTTCTGTATCCTTTTCTGACATACGGCATCTTTTCTAGTTGCGTGGCCTTCTAGTTTGAAACTGTGCTGGCACTAACATTTAATTTTTCACATTTCATACATAACCAGCCCTGATCATTTCTAGGATCCTAGAAGGTTGAGTCATTCTTAGGAGGAAAGGGTCAATCTTACACCTCCTTAGAGGCTTCATAGTGCCTATCATGCAGCTTTGCCCTTAGGTGCTCAATAAAAATCACTAAGTGTGCTGATTTTACATGGCTTTAGAAAATGTAATTGTGGGCCTCCCTGGTGGCGCAGTGGGTTAAGCAACACACTATGAAGCAGACCGCAGCCACTGCAGCACGAGTTCGATCCCTGCTGCCGGCCGGGGCGGGACCCACATGGTGCAGCAGACCTCTCCTGCTGTGCCCGCTGCTCCCCTCAGCAGTGTATTTCGGTTGGTCTGCCTGTTCTGCTCCCCGCTCTCTGTGGTGAATCCTCTCACCACCCCACACACACCTCTGGCTGTACCCCAGTGCTTGTATGCATAAATAAATAAATCTTTAAAAAAAGAAAATGTAATTGTTTTGTTTCCAGGACAGTGAAGGCTCTGACAAGAAAGATACCCAAGGTTGGTTCCTATCTTCCCAACCCCAACATCACTCATCAAAGCACTGCCAGCTGACTGCTGGTAAAGAATAGTCTAAAACTTAATGAAGATATTTTTTGCAAACAAGTTGCTATATTCACTCCTAAACCAAAGCTCAATGGCTTTCCAGGCAGATTTGATCATTTACTTACCTACCACCCACAGCAAAATCAGAGATTGCGTAATAATAGGACTTGAGGACCTTCGGGTCATTAAACACTTCATCTCCAAAGGTGTTCAAGCGGTTGAGAGTGACCCTGATGTCAGTGGCAGTTACCCATTCCTGTCAGAAAACAAAGCAGACCCAGAAAAGGCAGATAAAGAGCCTGGATGTGCAATGCATAAGTGTGACAAAATCTTCCAAATTGATAATGCATCAGTTACCCTCTGTGCTCTTCTAGCATCAACCCTATTCTAATACTCAGTGACTCCATTAATTTCTCATTCTTCTTGATTCTTTTCTGCTTTGAGCAAAGCTGTTATTTTACTACCTGAGTCCCGCCCCCCCAAAGCAGGAATACTCCTTTCTTCACAAGGCTGTTGAGAGGCTCAAAGGTAACATACTCTCAATACCTAGTGTGCTTAGGTACACTGGTACACTGCCTCTTCCTGCCCAGTTGGTACCATCTGTCTCTGCTGCCATATCTACCCATTACTGACAGACTGGGAGAGATTGCCAAGTACAAAAATCAATGTAAGTCCTTACTGAGACAACCGGTGTGGTCTTTGTTTGACCGTTCCCACATACAGCATCACTCCTATAAAACCCTCCCAGGCCACTCTATCCAAAATTGATTCTTCCCCACCCAACTCCCTATATGCTGCTATCTGGTTCCACACCTCATGCTTAAGAGTGTAAGTCACATGAGGGCAGGACTATTCGATTTTGTTCACTGCCATTTTCCTAGCGTTTGGCATAGATACTCTGAATGGATGAAAAAGTTTGAGGTTGCCACAAATGATCAAGTTGGTAGGTGAGCCATAATGGCAAAAGACAAGAATGAAGGCTCTACAGCTTTCCCCTGGGTTTTATGAGACCTAAGTCCTTGTAATAAATGCCCTTTCAATGAGCTGATTTTGAACAGATGTTTACCACTGTAGTACATTATCATAAAAATGATCCCAATGCATCACATCTGTCAGTGCCCACATTCCCTTCCATGCTGCCTTTAGGTTGGGCATGTGACTTGTTTTGCACTGCCAGAGAATATCAGCAAACATGTCATAAGCAAAAGCATGAGACGTCCTTGCACACCTGCATTTATCCTCTTGGAATAGTCCAAGCACTCCCTGAAAAAGCCTGACCTAGCCTCCTTGAGCATATAAATCCAGCAGCCTTCCAGTGAGCAAGCCTGGGTCAACACATGTCACTAGAGATAATAAAGCATGACTATTTGTAACTGTCAAGCTCTAGGGTAATGTATTACCTAGAACCACCCAAGGACACCACGCCCACTTGGGTCCTCTCCTGGGACACAATCACCCATGGCAACAGAACAGGCAAGCACGGAGCTGTCGGAGTCCTCGTGTTCACGAGGCTCCATGTGAAACTGGGAGGCTTGCCCTGATCAAGAGCCACTGTGAGAACCCTGCCAAACACCTGGCATATAGAACAACACGGAGCTAATCTACACGAAGCCTCCAAGTGGAATTAGAAAGGAGAAGAGAGGATGATTTCACTGTATCCAAACTTGGAACACCAATAACAACTCCCACTCATGGTCACAATGTTAGGAATCTTTCAGTCTGTAATGTAAATAGCTAAACATATCTCTGTATTTAATGCTTATTATATCTTCTCCAGGCTTTATCTTTATCACAGCTCTCCTTGAAGCAAAGCTTCTCAAGGGAGGACAATAAGCCATTCCTTTCATAATGGACACCTTAAAAAGAACAGACTGGGGACTTCAGAGGGTTTGAATGCCAGTTTTGCCATTAACAACTGTGTGGTTCGAGGCAAGTTATGCTATTTTCTGAGTCTCTGATTCCTCATCTGCAAAAGGGAGATAATAAAACTACTTACTTCTGTGAGTTATTGTGAGGGTTAAATAAGTTAACCTATTGGGAGACCACAGCTTCTAGAGGGAGCTTAAGGAGCAAACCACCTCTTTCCTCATTGTCAGACCAGCTAAAAGTCCTATCATTGTCAGCTGTCACACCAGTTAAAAGTTAAACCTCCTTTGCAACTAGAAAGCAAAGGCCAGAGCTCTTATATCCAGAGACACATAATTAGTGTTTTTGTATAATGGTAACAACTGGCCAAATCTATTACAGATGTCCATAGCATTTTCACCACAGATAAATGTGACTCTCGTGAGTTCTTACAGCATAAAGGGCAGCAAATCTTAGAGTTCCTACAGCAGGGAACTGCTCAAGACAGGCCCACAAAGAACACAGTTAGCAAAGATGCCAGAAAACCACAGACATAACATTACCTCACTGCTTTTTCCTACTGACTATACCATTGACTCTCCAGTAAAATAATCTGTGTAGGAAGAAACAAAGCTAGCAAATGCTCGCTAGCTGGTCAACTTTCACTTCTCTCCACCATTCAATTTTCTGCTTTTTTGTCTATCAAAGTCAGATACTCCTTCTGCCATTTAATTTGAACACATCTCCTCACTGTTGCAAGAAACACTTTTCTCAAGGCTTCTGCAAACATTCATTGCTCACTATAACCTCAGAGCTTATCAAAATCAAGTTTATGATCTCCTAGTGACCTACAGAAATGCAATGGAAGAGGAGAACTTGACCGCAGAGCATCATGTTCTTATACCTTACCACTGTCCAAAATCATACAACCAAGTTACCAGAACATAATAAATCCCAGAAAGAAAGAATGAAAAGACACAAAAACATAAAAACCAGAGAAACAGGATTTCCCGTTTAGAAATCACAACAGTTCCACATAAAATGTACAAAGCATTTGCAAATCCACATTCAGTACTCCTTGTCTCAAAACAGGCTGCCCCCATTTAGATGTTAAGCTCAGTCATGTACCAGAAACGTCTCTAGTTTTGTGTTTATATGCTGAGCATGGTATGAGGCTCCTTAGTCTCTCCACAATCAAAGAACCTGGACATAAGAAAAGTTCATAAAAACCTAAGCAATGTAGAAAGATTCTTTTTTTTTTTTTTTGGTAAGGAATATGCACATAGAATTTATGAGGAAAAAGAAATTCTTAATTCTATTTTTTAAAAAGGGAACATTTGTGCTCGCTTCGGCAGCACATATACTAAAATTGGAACGATACAGAGAAGATTAGCATGGCCCCTGCGCAAGGATGACACGCAAATTCGTGAAGCGTTCCACAAAAAAAAAAAAAAATAAATAAATAAATAAATAAATAAATAAATAAATAAATAAATAAATAAATAAATAAATAAATAAAAAGGGAACATTTCCATCACAATGTGTCAGTGCCATGCCAGGGGTACCCACATTTATACCCTGTCACAAACACCAGTGCATATTTAGGTGTTGAGGCCTCTTCACAGTGACCGGTAATGGTGCCAAACAGATCAGTTGAAATTTCTTTGTACCATAATGAAGAAAGGTGGTGATCTTTAAATAGCTTGTTTTTATTATTCCCCCTTGCTACAGTGAGAAAATATTTTTACTTTGTCAAATCAAAGCAGGGATAAGAAAGAATGCAAGAAAACTTGGTAACTGGGTTCAAATACCCTCCTTAAGATCCTTCCACCTCAACTAATAGATACTGAAGTTTTCAATTTGTTAAAAAATGAACAAAGTTTACATCTCAGGGTTCAGGATGTGTGCAGGAGTACAAAACAAGAGTCATCTGGCAGGAGGAACAGAATCACTAACAGTAAGAGGAGAGCCGAATATAACCCCGTTGTCTGTCTTGCTGGAGGGAGCCTCGCCCGCCCCGCCCCGGGCCTCAGAAGCCCACAGGCTCCCATCATGATCCTCCTGCACCCTGTTTGTGGAAAAACTACGCAGCTCCAAAGTCAACCTCTGGACCCCTACCTGCAGGACAGGGCTGTTGTCAAAGTTGTAGGCGCTGGGCCTTCCTTCCAGGGTGGAGAAAGCCACATTGCCCCCGGTGAGCGGGGAAATGTCACTGAACTCATCTGTGCACAAGGCCTGCTGCTCGTCCTCCCCTGTCTGGATGAAGCCGCGGGTGGCCTTGGAGTAGGTGTTCTCACACGAGCTGCTGTAGTACTGGTACGGGGTCCAGGGCCCATCCTCCCGGGTGCGCTTGTAAATGGCGAAGCTCTCGGGGCGACTGGTGTGGAATTTGAGGCGCACGTAGGTGATGTCAAATGCTTTTCCTGTGGGACAGACACATACGAGATAGCATGTCATGTGCAGGAAGCGAAGAACTCCCTGTTATTCCCAACTTGCTCTGGGACTTAACAAAGATTATACAAACCCCCTATGCTTACTAAACTAACAAGCATCCAGAATTCATGGCACACTGGCTGTGTCCAAGAGACTATTCTAAACCTGGAAGACTGCAGTTTGCCACAAAAATGAGAAGCTAGTGGGTTCCTAGTGGGATCCTAAAAGCCTGTTCACAATGAGCATCACTAACATCTTTCTATGAAAAATGATAGCATGCATTACTACTGTACTTATCCTGCTAAATAATATTAAAAACCTATTTGTTCTTAATGTTGGTGTTTCAGCAAAAGCTTAATTAAAAGAGGAAAAAAAATACATTTACTGACTTTCCAAACAGTCTTCTGAGCACCTTCACTACTTTTACAAACTCATTCTTCATTGAGTGTAACGTTACTTCTTGATACAGGCAGAATATCACAAGCTCTATTCTTTGATATCTCTACCAGGTCAAGAAAGAGAAATTTGAGAAAGAGAGAAGAGAGCTGACAAAGGAGACAGGAAAAAGAGCAGGAAAGAAGAAAATATCGGGGGCCTCTCTGGTAGCGCAGGGGTTATAATCAGCACTATCAACCTATCACCAGCCACTGCAGCATGAGTTCGATCCCCGGCCAGGGGGCTGACCCACTTGTAGCAGCAGACCTCTCCTGTCTTGCCTGCTGCTCCCCTCAGCAGTGTATTTCAGTGGATCCACTTGTTCTGCTCCCCACTCTGTCTCTGGTGGATCCTCTCACCCCCGACACCTCTGGCCTGTACCCCAGTTCTTGTGTGCATAAATAAAAAATACAAGTTGAAAAAAAAGAAGAAGAAAAATATCCTCCAATAGTTGAACAAAGAAATGGAAGGAGAAAAGAGGAGAAAGTGGTTTAAACAAGTTGTGTGTGAGTATTCAAAGGAGGTATATGCGGGATATGAAATCTAAGCAGGGACAAGCAGCAAAGGGAAGGAGTGCTGTCACTCTCTGAAGAAGAATCACTGGTGACATATAGCGTGGTCTGATGATAAGACAGCATGGTGACCAGTTGGCATCACCTCGGTGACATACCCTTGGTAGGTAAGAATTAATGCGCCAGTGTCTATGCATTCCTATATCTACACTATGCCACAGGTAACAGCTTGGTTGCCAAGGATTTGTGGGCATAACTACATGCTCAATTCCCCAAAGTACAGTTTGGAGGAGAGGATGTGTCAAAACACAGAGG
Organism: Galemys pyrenaicus; assembly: GCA_019455555.1. NCBI lineage: Eukaryota > Metazoa > Chordata > Mammalia > Eulipotyphla > Talpidae > Galemys > Galemys pyrenaicus. The sequence continues at coordinate 5,486,657 of JAGFMF010011659.1, read as the reverse complement.
GTCCTTGTTTTCAAGGGTCTTAAGTCTTCTCTTCCCAGGTGAGCTGACACCAAAAGAACCCTCTGACACAAAGTTCACAGAACAGATATCCTTGCACTCTTAGAAGAGTTGAGGAGAGATTGTGCCACTCTCTTACCAACTTCTCCCTACTCACCCCAGGGGCGGTGAGCTACTCTCTCCTACTACCCACCTGAGTCCCATTTCCTTGCATCATTCCTCAGCACCAGGCAGTGCCCTGAGACTGGCAGCTGTCCTCTACCAGACTAAGGGCGTAAGCTCAACTGGGGTATGGGTAGAAGTGGGCGCGGGGAGCAGAGGGACTATGTCCTGGATCAGTTATGTGTCTTGGCTCTATTCTTCAATGTAGTTTTATCTACAGTAAAACTGAACATGATAAGACCTGATTCAACTCTCAACTGGTTCAGATCTTTAAAGAGAGTACGATGGTCTCCCACCCCACACACAAAACATACTGTTACACGTTATCCTGAACACAAAAGCAAGGGCACAACTTTACTCCTTCAATTACTAGCTGTGTGATTTCTGCTCTGCCATTTTGCCTTAAAAAACAGTTGGAAGGGCAAATGTAGATATTACGCATACCTACCTAATTGTAAATCTCTATACAAATATAAGAATAAACAAGGTTACTAAATAGGGTTTAGAAGCAAGTCTTGAAAGGAACCTGGATACATTCACAGGTAAGAGACTGAATTACCAGGGACAACTTGGTATAATCGCCAAAAGATAGTATACAATTCTGGATCTCCTACATAGGATGCAATACAACACTTTCCCTAGACACAAGTCATACAAATGTAGTTTATAACCCTTCTGTTAAAATAATTCAAATTTAACCTGTATCTCTGCTGTGTCAACAATGTCAAGGTATCATCACTGAATGAGGGCAAGGTTATGATACAGTATCTGTGGCATTCCAGAGACTACCTAAAAGACATTCCAGAATGGTAAAACAATTTATAGTCTTACTTAGGAGTAGGTGGCTTGGGATGTTCAAAGGCTTACTCACTGGTTTGTAGATTACAGGTTGATTACCTTTGTTTTTCTATTCAGTCTACATTTCTGGCATCTCATTGTTTTTTAGCAACACAATCTAACTAGAGATTAGATCAAAGAAGAAAAGGTAAAATGATCCAGGGTATCATCCTGTATTGCAGACCATGATCTGCACCACAAAGGCACGTTCAGAAATGGGTACATGTGGTCACACTCCCAGAGGCCAGGATACAGAACCAGGGGTAGGCAAAGATACAGAACCCCACTTTATGAGCATGAAACTTTGAGGCAGCCTAGCTTGCTGATGCTGGCCCACCAAGCTCCATTCCTCATTCTAATCTACAGCTGGAATCTACAAAGCAGGCTCATACATTCCCCAGGAGACAACCACCAGCACTGTACTCAGTTGCAGGCCTCATGGTTACAGATCCTGTAATCCTGGGTGATGAGTGACAAAGCATATTTGGGGTGCATGGAGGAAAGTCACCGAACCCAGACATGCGAAGACAAGCAACATTTTCAAGAGGAAGTGACATTTGCACCCAGGACCTGAAAAATGCAGAGAAATGAGCTAAGAAAACTAGGCTCAGTCGTCCCGGCAGATGAAACAGAATGTATGATGCCCAAAGGTCAGAGAGAAGTGGCTTCTGCAGGGTGAGAGTCATAGGTACAGGTAGAACCAGAGGCAGTGGCTACAGACGAGCCAAGTAGGAAGCAGAGCAAGGCCTGAACTAAGGCCATGTTAAAGAGCAACTGATGTCCATGCAACTGAAAGCCTCAGTCACATCAGGAAATAAATGATTGGATTTTCAGAAAGATCACTCTGTCCACTGTGTAGAGATGGACAGGTTGGAAAGGACATAAATAAAGGTGGAGAGAATAGTTAAGAACATGTGGCAGGCACAAGAGACTGAGGTGATGGTGCACTGGTGAAATGGTGGTGGGAATTCCATGGGGACCACAATCAATGTCAAATATATGTAAAGAAAAAAAAAGATGATGTTGCAGGAAGGCAGGAATCCTGGGGAGAGGCCAGTGACTAAATTATGAATAAAGACACTTGCAATTGAGAGGTGAATGGATCTGACTGAGGTGTAGGAACCTCAAGAAAAAATTGGTAGCTGATGTGGGGGAGTGGGCAGGTGGGGATAAATGGGAGTCACTTTTGGAAACCTTTACTTCTTTATCCTGTTACCAGCATTTCACTGTCAAAACTTCTTTTACCCATTCCATAAGATGAAAAGATCAAGAATAAACATTCAGTTTTCTAGCTTAAACACAAGCAAATGGATAGTGGTACCACGTACAAAAAGAGAGAACAGAGAAGGTTAAGCAAAGCTAGAGGCAGGGGGAGATGGGGCAGGCAGGTTGGAGGGATGACTCCGACTTCGGATGTACTGTTCGAGTAGCCTGCAGGTCACAGGGAGACATCTGCATTAGAGACACAGAACTGGGATTCACTACCATGCAGAAAGAAGGTGAAGGTTTGGGTGTGGTTGAGACTAACGAGGCAAGTGTGTTGAGTGAAAAGAGAGCTGACTTTTGGGGTCAGGCTAGAAACCACCAGCATTAAAAGCACAGATAGAGAAGAGGAGAGAACAAAAGACTGGAAAGTCAGAGGAAACGGCAAATAAAGGAGTGCAAACATCAGAGCTTAAAATAGAGAGATTTAAAGAGGGAACAACTGATGATGTTAAAATCTGCTGAGAGAGACCAGTAGGATAAAGACTAAGACGTGTACATTGGCTTCAAGCCACTGAGAAGTCACTTCCACACTTAGTGAGAGCATTCCAGAAGGGGATGGTGTGGTTTGGCATTGAGGATGAGTGGCAGATAGGTGGTGGATGATACAGGGAGTATAGCTAACCTGTTATGTTATCTGGCTAAAGGGGAGGAAAGAGGAGAAGATGACAAATGAAAAGAAAATAGTCAAGGAAAGGTTTCTCCCTTGCTTGGTCTTTCTGATATGAGAAAAGAGGATCTAGTGCATGCTGCGCTCAAGCAAGCAGAGCAGGAGAGACTGTAAATATGCGCTGGGAGACAGGAATGGGATTTAGTGATGGTGAATGGATTAGCTCCACACAGGAAAAGACATGTCTCCTTGAATTTTATCTGGGTGCGCGTGTAACTGACTCTGTACGTTTTAAGGGGTGAAAGTTGAAAGGGTTGGAACTGGATGATTTTTTTTTTTTTCTGTGCAGTGAAAATTAAGGTATTCCTGCTAAGGGCTGAGGGCAAAACTGGTGGGGAATATTTAAAGTGTGTAGAAATGTTATAAAAACCACTGTAGAGACCAGTAGAGAAATTAACTAGAGAAGGAGAAAGCTTGCTGGGCAGACAGGGTGGGAAGTGGGGCATCTGTATGGACTTCTTTGAAGAGGTGTGATTTTCTACGGCAGCACTTAGCAGTCTTCTATAGATACAACAGAAGGACAACAGGAATGGGAGCTGAAGTTACTTCAAGGAATATGAACTCCAATCTGAAAATAAATAAGGAAACAAATACAGAAAATGGAGTAGAAGAGTCAAGGCTTGAGTTATAGGTACTATGCAGAATCACCTGCAACCTTGGCTAAATGAAGAAGTGGAAAGCCAAGGAGCTTGTTTTTATTCCACTAAGCAGTTACAAATGAGACCTACCTCCATCTCTTGCTCTTGCTCTTGTTATACTTCTGTGTCTGTACATCCTACTTATTTCAGTTGCGAAAGGAAGAAGATCTAGTTTAATGGTTTTAAACAGAAAATAGGACCAGGTCTCCAATGATAGCTACAACTAGTGTTGCACTATGTAAAAGCAGACGGTATGAATTTAAGGCAAAGAGGTTAAGCCAAGCAATTAAGAAATTCAATAAGAACAAGTCTGGAAAGTTTACTATCAACTATAAAACCAGCACATCTTCCACCCCTCACCTCACATTCATGCACATGAAGACTAACCATGGTCATACACACCCTCAAGAAAATATTTAGCTTCTGAACGTTCAACTGCCTTTCCCCTTCCCCCTGCCACATTCCTTCCATAAACAAAAAAACTCAAGTGCAGATGTTTAGAATGAAGCACACAAAATTAACTAATACTTCCTGCTCCAAGTCTTACAGTTCATTGCTGGCTGAAGAGATGAGAAGGGAAGGGGGCTGCCTGAACAATGAGAATCCAGACTTTGTTCATGCAGGACCAAGCCAAGGAATTCTGCTTAAGCCTCCTACATGATGAAGTATTTCTAATCTCTGACGAGGGGAGAAACCCTTCCTGTCTTAGAATTGGAGTCAAGTACTGACTGCTGGGGAACATAAATGCTTCTCTGTTATGCACAACTCAGAAGGATTCCATGAGGATCTTGTGAAACAGCCTCCTTTACAGTGAAGTAATGAACAACAATGGCCATACAGAAATTTCTGAAACATCAAAATGCCCTTCCACGGCCTGAATTAGACAAAGAAAAGCAGTTCAGTCTAAAGTACCAAATTAGGAGTCATTGATTCACTATTGTTCTTAAGAGCTAACTCGTTAGAAATGAGAAAATGACAGTTTTCTTTACAGAGTGCAAATATCCTAGACGATAAGGAGACTTGACATTACGAACACAATACTTTTAATAGTCACAGCACATAAAGTCAGTCAATCAGCGATGGTAGATGTTTAGGCTACTAAATGAGATTCTCCAAACAGTTAACACAAACAGTAGTTGCAGAAAGCAACTATTTGAAAATGTTTTCAATTTTGTTAGCATAATTGTTGGCTGAAGTAAGGGTTCCCAGGACAACGTGTCCAGCTGTACACCAGCTGTTACTGTTCCACCTCAGCAGACAGATTGCAAAAATATGGCCTTGCCAATCAAGATGACCCAAGGCCAAGTTAATGCTGAATGTGGGATCCTCAAGTAGACACAGGCCGGTGGTCAGAACACAGGAGGAGGAGGAAAGAACAGTAAGGCACATGCAGAATGTGTTGAGGTGACCTCGGCATGCAGAATTGCTCCAAGTGCTGAGAAACTTAGTTCTAACTGCACATCGAAGGGCTAGTTTCTATTGCTGGAAACTCATCTTCAAAGTTTTAAAGATAAACTCATGCCATTTGAAGCTACATGGATGGAGCAGGAAGGGATTAGGCTCAGTGAAATAAGACAGATGGAGCAGGAAGGGATTAGTCTCGGTGAAATAAGACAGAAGGAAAAAGAAAGCTATTAGATGGCTTTACTTAGAAGAGGAATATAGAAACACGGAATAAAGCATCAACAACAACAAAAAAACTTGTAAGCAACTATAGATCTGAGGCATCCAACAGGGGAGGAGGAGTGGAAGGGATCAAAACGGGAGGGAGGAGCACAGGGGAGAAATAAAATACTGTACAAAAATGAACAATAAGAAAATTAAAAATTTTAGGGGCCTCCCTGGTGGCGCAGTGGGTTAAGCACCGCACTATGAAGCAAACCGCAACTACTGCAGCACGAGTTCGATCCCTGCTGCCGGCCAGGGAGGGGACCCACATGGTGCAGCAGACCTCTCCTGCTGTGCCCGCTGCTCCCCTCAGCAGTG